>CAIGQQ010004833.1:2405383-2437382 GCA_903798035.1 Danio albolineatus
CATTAGGACATGTTCCAAACTCTTTCAAGCTCGCTGTTATTAAGCCTGTTATTAAGAAACCACAACTGGACCCCTGCAACTTAGCTAATTATAGGCCTATTTCAAATCTTCCATTTATGTCTAAAATACTAGAAAAAGTAGTTTCTGCCCAATTATGCTCCTTTCTGCAGACAAACACTGTTTTTGAGGTGTTCCTGTCAGGTTTCAGGCCTCATCACAGTACAGAAACTGCATTAGTGAAAATAACCAACGATTTACTATTAGCTGCTGACCAAGGGTGCATCTCGCTGTTAGTCCTGCTAGATCTTAGTGCCGCATTTGACACAATTGACCACAATATCCTCATAGATCGCTTAAACTCTACAGGTGTCCAGGGAACGGCTAACTAATCGTTACCAGTTTGTGAATATTAATGGACAACCTTCACAAGTCAGGCCAGTAAAGTATGGGGTGCCTCAAGGATCAGTTTTAGGCCCTTTGTTGTTTACAATTTACATGCTGCCCCTGGGAGACATTATTAGAAGACACGGTATCAGCTTTCACTGTTATGCAGATGATACTCAATTATATATTTCTACTAAACCTGACGAGACGTCTAAACTATCAAAACTAACTGGGTGTATTAAAGATGTTAAAAACTGGATGACCAACAACTTCCTTCTCTTAAACTCAGACAAAACTGAACTATTACTTATGGCCCGTTTCCACTGAGTGGTACAGTACGGTACGGTACGGGTCGGTACGGGTCACCTTTATCAGGCTTGTGTTTCCACTGCAAAAGGGTACTCTTTTGGTGGGCGTGGTGTACGCCAGAAAGTTTGTCGACGTCATTTTCGCTCGAGGAAACATACAGTAAAGCTTTATGGGTCGTTCACAAATCATACGAGAAGCACTTCTCACAAAACAGATGCTTTATTATAGACATAAACACTGGTGTAAAAATGTCATTGCTGACTGAACATGATCTGATTATAACTGCAGATCAATGATGCAAAATAGCCTACGGTCCGCGATTATATCAAATAAATAAATAAATGCAGCATATATGAACACATACAGCCCCAGACAGTCTCCGATGTTACCAAATTACAGAAAAACTACACACAGTAGACATGTATGCCTTATTTAGGTTCAAAAACAATACGAAATAGAGCCCCTTCTGTGCAAACCTCTCATCTGTGTCTTTAATCTTCACCAGTACATGCAGCCTCTCCGTCATTATTCTCTCGTTAGAGAGTAACTCCGTCATTCCCAGTTTATAATAGTCCAGGTTAAGAACTTTGTTATTTCAAACATTGACGCGCACGCGATCGCAAGCGACAAAGCGAAAGCACTCGCACTCGCGCTTATGGGCTCGTAACCCATAACAATCTGCTCTTCTCTCGGCATGGTGGCTGTTCAAGACGACGACAAAGTTTGTTTAAGCTCGGGTCGACCATGGCTCGTTATTATATGCTGATATTATTTCGGAGTATTGTCTCTCGGCTGTGTGTTAAACATGGCGGGTCCTTTGTTTTCATTCTGCCTGTTGCATGAGCAAATGACGTATCTCTGTAAGCCAATGGCGTTTAGCTGAGCGTCTAGCTCCGCCTTTACGTCACCCTTTGGTACGCTTGGGACCCATAGCAAAGGGTGACTAAAAAGTGGTACGGTAC
Organism: Danio albolineatus; assembly: GCA_903798035.1. Taxonomy (NCBI): domain Eukaryota; kingdom Metazoa; phylum Chordata; class Actinopteri; order Cypriniformes; family Danionidae; genus Danio; species Danio albolineatus. The sequence continues at coordinate 2,407,039 of CAIGQQ010004833.1, forward strand.
GGTTCGGTTCGGTACGCTTTTAGACAGTGGAAACGGCCTTAAAAGCGTACCGAACCGTACCGTACCGTACCGTACCACTCAGTGGAAACGGGCCATTATAGGACCTAAATCCTGTACACAGCAGATCTCACAACTCGACCTGCAACTAGAGGGATGCAGAGTTAGCATTAGCTCTACTGTTAAAGATCTGGGTGTCATATTAGACAGCAATTTAACTTTTGAAAGCCATATCTCCCATATCACAAAAACTGCATTCTTTCATTTGAGAAATATTGCTAAGCTACGAAGTATGCTATCCATCTCAGATGCAGAAAAGCTAGTTCATGCTTTTATGACTTCTAGGCTGGATTACTGTAATGCTCTGCTTGCTGGTTGCCCAGCCTCCTCTATTAACAAACTTCAGCTAGTACAAAATGCAGCCGCCAGAGTTCTTACCAGGTCTAGAAAATATGATCATATCACCCCAATTTTATCCTCGTTACACTGGCTGCCTGTTAAGTTTCGTATTGAATATTACTTCTTAATTATAAAGCATTAAATAATCTAGCTCCTGTTTATCTAACCAACCTTCTGTCTCGCTACAATCCAACCCGCTCTTTAAGATCTTAAAACTCAGGGCTTCTAGTAGTACCCAGAATAGAAAAATTGAGCCTTCTCATTTATGGCTCCTAAACTCTGGAATAGCCTTCCTGATAATGTCCGAGGCTCAGACACTCTCACAGTTCAAAACTAGATTAAAGACCTATCTTTTTAGTAAAGCATACACTCAATACATCACTTAGCGGTATGATGCATGAATGTGCTCCACGCATCTCCTTTATATACACTATGAACTGCAGCTACGCTAATTATCCTCTTTGTTCTCTATTTCCAACTGGGGATACTCATCCCCAGGCCACCAAAGACTATGCAGCGCCACGGATGCGATCCAAGACCCGTGACGAGACGATTCCAAGGCTCCATAATCCTGGACCTCGCTGTATCCTGAGCAGCTGCTTGGCGGAGTAGCAAGCAAGAGACGGATTCCTGTGACCCTCCAAGGACAGACGAGCCTCGAGTTCTCCAGCCTCCGGCGCCTAGACTGCAGCTAGAGCTGTGCACCGATGGATTACTCTTCAGTGTTTGAACTCTAAGTAGTGAATATTAAACAACACTGAACTGAACTGAACTCAAACATTAATAACTAAACTGACATTTTCAATTTACTATAACCTTCTATGTGAAGCTGCTTTGAAACAATCTACATTGTAAAAGCGCTATACAAATAAAGGTGAATTGAATTAAGTTTCTTTTTGTTAAAACCAAACGTTTATTGCAGTACTGTTTTTGTAATGAATGAAAAGCAAATTACATTTGTCTCCTCCCTTTTCGGCTGATCTGAAAAAAATGGCCCGATTCATGACTAAAAAACAAAATGTAAACCAAACCGTGAGATTTGCAATCCGTTACACCACTCCAAAAGATATACAAGACTTTACTTACAGCTGATTAGTCCAGTTTATGTTTGCAATCTCTAACCCAGAATAAAACCCAAGTTACCATGGCAACAAAACCCAATCCACACCAACCTGCCTTCTTAAAACCGAAAACTCACCAGTCTGCTCTAACTAACTGCAAATTTACCAGGGTAAAAACTCAAACGGCCATTGTGCAACAGGCCTCAGGGTGGATGTTTTGCTTTAAATGAATACATCAGAATAGAATGATTAAAACACAATCATTCTAAATGTTATAAGATATAATAATAACCACACTACAATACAATTTGTGGGCTTGCAGAGGATTAAGTTTTGAAGAACTAGCTGAGCTTGTTTTACAGGCTCACTTGGTTACTTAATGGTTCATCGATTTTACTACCCACCGACACTATAGTAGGACATCTGTCATGAGCTGACAGCAGAGCACATACCACAGAAAAATCGATTTTTTTTCTTTTAAACATTTTTAAAAGGTGCTGTATGTAAGTTTTTGACTCTTCTAAAAACATAAAAATACAATGGGAGTGCAAAATTATTAGGCAAGTTGTATTTTTGAGGATTAATTTTATTATTGAACAAGAACCATGTTCTCAATGAACCCAAAAAACTTAATATCAAAGCTGAAAATTTTTGGAATTAGTTTTCAGTTTGTTTTTAGTTTTAGCTATTTTAGGATGATATCTGTGTGTGCAGGTGACTATTACTGTGCATAATTATTAGGCAACTTAACAAAAAACAAATATATACCCATTTCAATTATTTCTTTTCACCAGTGAAACCAATATAACATCTCAACATTTACAAATATACATTTCTGACATTCAAAAACAAAACAAAAACAAATCAGTGACCAATATAGCCACCATTCTTTGCAAGGACACTCAAAAGCCTGCCATCCATGGATTCTGTCAGCGTTTTGATCTGTTCACCATCAACATTGCGTGCAGCAGCAACCACAGCCTCCCAGACACTGTTCAGAGAGGTGTACTGTTTTCCCTCCTTGTAAATCTCACATTTGATGATGGACCACAGGTTCTCTATGGGGTTCAGATCAGGTGAACAAGGAGGCCTTGTCATTAGTTTTTCTTCTTTTATACCCTTTCTTGCCAGCCACGTTGTGGAGTACTTGGACGTGTGTGATGGAGCATTGTACTGCATAAAAATCATGTTTTTCTTGAAGGATGCAGACTTCTTCCTGTACCACTGCTTGAAGAAGGTGTCTTCCAGAAACTGTCAGTAGGACTGGGAGTTGAGCTTGACTCCATCCTCAACCCGAAAATGCCCCACAAGCTCATCTTTGATGATACCAGTCCAAACCAGTACTCCAACTCCACCTTGCTGGCATCTGAGTCGGACTGGAGCTCTCTGCCCTTTACCGATCCAGCCACGGGCCCATCCATCTGCCCCATCAAGACTCACTCTCATTTCTTCAGTCCATAAAACCTTAGAAAATTGAGATTGAGATATTTGTTGGCCCAGTCTTGACGTTTCAGCTTGTGTGTCTTGTTCAGTGGTGGTCGTTTTTCAGCCTTTCTTACCTTGGTCATGTCTCTGAGTATTGCACACCTTGTGCTTTTGGGCACTCCAGTGATGTTGCAGCTCTGAAATATGGCAAAACTGGTGGCCAGTGGCATCTTGGCAGCTGCACGCTTGACTTTTCTCAGTTCATGGGCAGTTATTTTGCGCCTTGGTTTTTCCACACGCTTCTTCTGACCCTGTTGACTATTTTGAATGAAACACTTGATTGTTCGATGATCACGCTTTAGAAGCTTGGCAATTTTAGGAGTGCTGCACCCCTTTGCAAGATATCTCACTATTTTTGACTTTTCGGAGCCTGTCAAGTCCTTCTTTTGACCCATTTTGCCGAAGGAAAGGAAGTTGCCTAATTATGCACACCTGATATACGGGTGTTGATGTCATTACACAACACCCCTTCTCATTACAGAGATGCACATCACCTAATATGCTTAATTGGTAGTAGGCTTTCGAGCCTATACAGCTTGAAGTAAGACAACATGCATAAAGAGGATGATGTGGTCAAAATAATCATTTGCCTAATAATTCTGCACTCCCTGTAACATGTTTGCAGATGTTTAAGAAACATGCTAAGTGAGCATACTTGTTTATCTGAAAAACAATGCTGAAGTCAGATATTCTGCTTTGAAATGTGTTTTCAGTGCCGGAACGCTGTCTTTGTTTTTGTTCTCTTAACCTGCCCAATGCCAGTTTAGCCAATTATATTTCAGCATTCCGGGTTGCCTTGGTGGAAAACCGCGTATTTCATTCATTCATTCAGAAAGGCTCTGAAAGCATGCGTCCGTGACCGAAATGCGACCTCCGGTAGACAGTATCATATGAACTCCAAAATGAGACAGATTCAGTTCCACATGAGGTTATTAATTAGTAAATAATATAAATATTACGAACTTAAACATTAGGTGAGCGGGTTAAACTGTAACCGCGTGTCTAAACAACATGCTTCATGATGAGATACGCAGTTTGGCTGTTTTTACCAGACGAAACACAACAGAAATTTAAGTACAGCCATTCAGAAGCATAAAATATGCACTCACAAAATGGTCAGGTTTATAATCTCTTTAATACATATTAACCCTCTTTAATGTTATTAAATGTAGATGCTGAATCACATGTTTAGTTCTAAAAGTTAAATTACAAGGTCAGAGGTGAACTATCTGCTGCTGCTTTCAGCATATGGCAATAAATGTCATGTAAAATGGTATTCAAACTCACATTATTAGCATTTAACACTAAATAAAGCAATGAACTCTTTTTAATATGGAAATTATTTCTTCTATGTCATTGCTTTTATTTACAACACAACTTAAATCACTCGCTCCTGTCATCAATCTGGCAACCTGCGCTTCCATTTGTTTTGATCCAGGAGTGCAATACCTAGTTCAACCACTGGGTGTCAAACTTACATACTGTACCTTTGAGATCTGTGTGTGATAAACTGTATAATCTGTGTGATAAACTGAGAGATACAGAACACAGGATTTGTAGTGTCATTGCTAATTTTAACCACAATACAGTGAAGGTTTATCATCTGCATGTGTTTTTAAGGCCTGTGAATGAGCATTTCAAGAGAGTTTAGAGAATTTAGACACAAAAGATTATGATGTTTGGAGGTATAACAAAGATTTATTGTATTTAAATTTTTATACACAATTTGTACGATTTATACAGCAATAGCTATGTTTCCATCCACCTATTTTTATTCGCAAACGGTTGATGGAAACGCCATGATGTACATATATTTCGAAAATGCGCTTAAAAAAATGAATGTGCATAACTGAGTAGGATAAACTTTTTATTCGTTAAGAAAAGATGTGCATAAACTGCAATGGAAACACTTCTACCGCATAAATTCCAGTATGCACTTTAAAATAAAGGTCATGTCATTTTGTTATAAGAGATTATGTGATGATCAAAATGTGTGTAAATGGACAAACCCTCCGGCTGAACTAGGCATGGGCCGGTAAAAGATTCTGACGGTATGATAACCTTGGATAAAAATATCACGTTTTTCCGGTATGACGGTATTGTGTTTACTGCTCTAAAATAAATTATTTTTAAATGTCTAGCAAAAAAAACAAAACTTTTTTTCCCCTTTGAACACAATATATTTTATTTTGAGAAACATTTAAAGTGTTTTGGGGCAGTAAACATGTCAGGCTTAATAATATAAGCGAATCATTGACTTCTGCTGCCTTTGTTTCAAAAACACTGATGCGTTTACAATTTACACCTAAAAAACAAACAAAAGATCTTACACATACCTTAGGAATGGTATAGCATAAAATTTTGGCGGTATGAAAACCTTGACTTTTCCAAAACGCGGTATACCGTGAAAATGGTTATCGTCCCATGCCTAGGCTGAACACATTGTAAAACATCTGAAATGTTGTTTTGGTCATTCTAAAACGCCTTACTGTTCAGTATTAGTATTATTATATTATTAATGACCTCCAGAATCAAGAGTGTCTGTGCTACGCATCTGACACCTTCTAATGCTACCGCATGTTTACTGCGTGTCAGGATTGCGTTCTGAGGCACAAGTCATTTATTAAATGAAGAAAAAGATTGACACAGCTTCTCCTACTGCAGCAAATTACGTTTTTACTGTTGATATTTGGCGTCAGTTAATCAGGAAGTGACGATTTTGTCCGCTTTGTCTCGTTGGATGGAAACGCTGCTTTATTCGCACGTCTTTTATGCGATAATCCAGTTTTGCGCATAAAGTTCATTCGCATTTTTGGATGGAAACATAGCTATTGACAACAACAAAATTCTTACTTAGAATTTTTGTCTTGTTTTTAGTCCAAATATCTACATTTCAAAGGAAAAACAACATTATTTAACTTACCCCATTGGTAGATAATTTAGCTTGTTTTCAGGAAAAACTCAAAAATGTGATTAATTTTTTCTGAAGATAAAAACAAACAATATTTTCACTTGCTTTAAGACTTTTTAGATATTTGAACAAAAAAATAAGACAGCTTATTTTTTAGCATTGTGATAATTCAATTCCTGTATCAGTACTGTTATGCTATGTTCACACCAGACGCGGCAAGCGCGGATAAATCACGATATTTGTGCGTAAATGGACGTGTGAACATTTTGAGTATACTCGCTTCATTCGCGCGTCAAATTCACTTTACAACAGATGCAGATTCGCGTGATAGGCAGGGCTTCTGTCTATGGCCTGGTGACTCTAGCTTCATTGCTAAATGGCTAACAGGGATTTTATAGACAAAATAACTGTGTTTATGTGCTTTATGAAGGCTGAAAAACAGCATCAATTTGTTTAGAGCTGTGTCTGAGTCCACTAGATTCTTTCAGAGGTGCACCGAGCTCTGTGAGTTGATAAACTCCTCCAGAAACTTAACCTGGATGACGGAAGCTTTCAGCGGTGCTTATGACTGAGCCAAGCCAAGTTTGATGAACTGTTGTCGGTGTCGGCAGGAGGTGCTACGTCATAATCACACTCCCACAAGAGCAAGCCACGAATTGGTTAACGCGGTGCGCATGTCCGCTAAAGTTCAGATTTTCGAACTCAGACGTTTCGCACGAAACACACGATATGCGCTTAACTCGCTTTATTCGCGCGAATCGCATCATTCGCACTGCCTCATTTGCACATATCACGCCGCAGGATTTCTATTCACACCTTTGCATTGATTTAACATGTTAATCACTCGCGATTGACGCTTCTACCGCGTCTGGTGTGAATGCAGCATCAGGCTCCCCAGAAAACTGTCAAATAGTGCTATTCTAATCTTCTTGTGAAACTGTATTAATTTCGCAATATTTATTGCAGAAAAAAAAATATTGCATTATCAGATTTTTCCAATAACGTGCAGCCCTACTTGGCACATAAATTCATTTAATTTAATTTATTTATCCTCTGTGCAATATGGATATTTATCATGATAATGATATTTCTTTCGATGTATTGTGCAGATTGACATTTTCAAAACACTTTGTACTATCTGACATGTCCCACCCCCTTAAAAACGCTTTGCAAGTGCTTTCTCTCTGGCAGAGCTGTGATAACAAGCAAACCCTGTTAGCTGTTTTTTAAAAAAGGGGAGGGTCTACTCTATGTCCAGCCCTGTCTTTTTGGTTCAGTTGAATTTTCATCACACACTGACCAAAATGCACATTTCAAAGCACTTTACGGTAGGGTTATCACGAGACTGGAATTCGGTACCATTCAGTTAGGGGTGTCAAAATTAATTGTTTCTTCGGTGCACCACGATGCAGACAATTCGGTATCAGTTCAGTAATAGATCATAACCTGTTATTATGTACTGACGTCATTTTCTCATATGCGCTATTTAGCAGTAGTCTACTATGGCGAGGGAGGCGAGCGCGAGTAATTAGAACACAACTTAAAAAAAGCAGGGCCTATTTTCACGTCTTAGCTGGCGCGCATATCGGGCTTCGGGCCTGCTTTATAAAAAAACGTCAAAAAAAAGTTTAATGACATCTAATGCGCGCCGTCCGGAAGCGCCCATGATGTCTTGCCTATAGAGATTTCTAACCACGTGAAACTGTGAAAAATGAAAGAGGATTGGTCTGGTCAACTTCAAATAGTGACAACTTTAAATGATGAGCCGGCTGGTTATGCACAATGCACAAAATGTAAGTCCAAGGGGCCTGCGGTACGCACAAATCCAGCACTGCCCCGCCTCCTTCCCCCGCATCATCTAAAGAAACACATATGCTTACTGTCAAAGGCTACATTATTTAAGGGCAATTATTATGACATAATTCGTTTCCTTTTTTATATATTTCTTTGAAATGAATATGTAATAAAAGCACATCAGCAGCCAGGAAAAATCAGATGCTCAAGACATAATCTTTAAAATTACGGCATCTTAAAAAATTGCAAATCTATGTCAGAAGATATGCTACAATCATTAGTGAAGCATTATTAAATTCTTTCCACTGACCGAAAATCATCCACCGCACAGTTGAGGAGTAGACAGGCTCTAATCAAAAATATAATTAGTATATTTCTGCTTGAAAAAAATATATTTTAAAAACGAATTTCGTATAGTTTGTCTATAGTTTAATAAGTTTTGCTGGTCAGTTATTTTCTAAATAAAACAGAAGAACGAATAACATCTGAGTGAAGTGCTTAAAAAAAAAAAAAAGTCCGCTAATGCGTCTACAACGCCAAAACACAAACTGGATTGTTAACTGGTCAGATTCATATTCAATTATTATTTATTGAAAAAAATAATAATTGATGTGTCTATTTTGTGTCTGACATATTAAATATTGCATTTTAAAATACTAGTTTGTTTACAGAACAAATCAAAGCATCCAGAACATAACAGAGCATCTTCACGCACCTGCAGTGTTTCCAACAGCATAGAAATAAATAAAATAAACTAATAGAATAAACTAAATAAAAAGAATAAAATAGATAGTCCTGCCCTAGATATTTTTCATTTAAATGAAAATTTTTGATTAAAAAACGAAAACACTGACTGAATCCTTTTTAAGAAGCGGCATCTGCTGTTTGTCCAATCATGTTCTTTTCTTCCATCAAATAAAAATATCAGGTTACCTCGAATCGATCGCATTAAATATGCATTTAATTAATGCTCCGCTGTTAGTATTAGATTACAAAACCCCTGTCAACATTTTTAACATAAGTCATTAGTTTAAAGATTATGTCTTATGATTATGACTTCTTTCCTCCGTCTCACTCGCGGTTCATAGGTTATTGTAAAAATGTATATTATATAAGAACTATTAATAACTGTAATTTTCTGTAATTAACGTGGTTGCGCGTGTTACCATCCCGCGAATAACAAATATGTTGCACATCAGGGGCTGATCACTCCGAGCGCGCCATTCAGTTGCAAAAGTTGCCTTGATGCGCGGTGCGCTTTATGTCATTAGGAAACGACTGAATCAGCTGAGCCTTATAGTGCGCGAGTGTTCATTAATAAAGTCAAACAGCTCTAGATACTTGAAACAGCCACCACAGGTCTCTCCTCCATCATCAAATGTTCTCCGTAAAAAATTTTTAAAAAAATCTAATAATTTCTCTAAATCATTCTGATGAAAAAGGAAACGAAAAATATCAGTTCTCTATCAAATACAAATCTGCTCTATTTTAATGGCTGCACAGGCTAAGATGTTTGGCGGAAAAAAAAAACGGGCTTTGAGCCGGACTCGGGCCAAAAATTTTGATAATCTGTCGGACAAGGGCCGGGCTACAACCTGTGCGTCTCGGGCCAGGGTTGGGCTCGGGCTTAGATTTAAGGCCCGTGCAGGGCTCTACTCTGCACAACTCACTGCGTGTGTGTTTGCTGGAGTCTTTCACCAACACGGAACAGCAGAAGCCCCTATTTCACTGCAACTGAGAAAATGAAAGTAAACTCAATTTTTCTCCCTCTCTTTCTCTCTCACTCACTGTGGTCCTTCGACCTGCTGAGGTGACTTTTCTTCTCCTCTCGACTGTTACAGCATTACTTCTGGGTACAAACACGAGTGAGTTTTCTCCTCCACGTCTATCATAGATCAGCTGTGATCGCTGCTACTGTTTATCTGTGTCACTGGTGAACAGCGCCAGAGAGTTAAAGCCAATCGCAGCGCTTTATGTTGAGCGCGTGACCAATCATATGGGTATAAGAACTCCTTAGACAAAGGCTCAGAAAGTGAGCGGCATATTTTTGTTTATTTGCTAGAAATGCTCACTTTGTTCTGTGCATTTACTTGAGTTTTTAAAGGTACAGTTCACTTATCTAACTGTATTAAAGGACAATATAGTATTACAAATAATATATAAATATATTTATATTTATACATTGTAATACAAGAATTCTTGTGCTGTGAATTAACATATAAAATCGTCTATGGAAAGCATCATCAATGCACCGTGATGCACAGAGATATCGAATTGAACCGAATCAATGGCATGATAATCCCAACCAACACAATAGCAAATCAGCGGTGTTTAAGAACGTGCTCAACAGCGCTAAAATGTTAGCTGGAAATTGACGTTTTTAAAATGTCAGAATCGATTGGTACCGAATTACAGCATCGTGACAACCCTACATCAGGGACCTTTAAGAAAGAATATTTATTCATTCATTCACTTTCTTTTCAGCTTAGTCCCTTTATTAATCTGGGGTCGCCACAGCGGAATGAACCGGGAACTTATCCAGCAATCACACAGCACATTCCCTTCCAGCCGCAACCCATCACTGTGAAACATCCACTCACACTCATTCACACATATATACTACGGAAAATTTAGCTTACCCAATTCACCTATACTACATGTCTTGTGGGGGAAACCGGAGCACCCAGAGGAAACCCACGCGAACAAGGGTATAACATGCAAACTCCACACAGAAATGCCAACTGACCCAGCCAAGGTTCAAACCAGCGACATTCTTGCTGTGAGGCAATCGTGCTACTCACTACGCCCTAAGAAAGAATATTATAGCATAGAATACTATACTAAATGGAATATTTAGATGTTAGCTTTTCAGACCTGAAACCCAGATCGCTCATAGATCATTATTTGGCAATATGTCAAATTATGTTTCTAAACCATTTTCGATTTAAACCACCTTCAATTGGTTCATACGTACAAAGATAAACTTGTTACACCGGGTCTTTATTTTACTTTCGAAATCTGAAATACAATCAGAATGCAGATCATTTAAAACATGCAGCCCACAAAAACAAGTATGCTAGCAATGCAGCACTACTTCCTGCGTGTGTAAAAACTCTTGAAACCTGTGAGCAGTTGTGAAACACAGCTCAGGACCGAATGTTGCGATGAAATATGAACCTGTCTCTGATGATTACCGCAGCACCATCTGTGCATTGGGTTGGCCAACGGCTTGATTGATTGATGAGACCCCTTGAGGAGAAAAGAGAGCAGTGGACCTCATATGCACATACTCTCCAACACATACACTCTCTATATGCCTCACGCTAGCCAATTTCTCCAGCAAATACCTCCTTGGGTCCCACTTCACTCATTTATCACCTTCCTACGGCTGTTAGCGTGTTTGGAGAATCCCTGTGGAATGATGCAAACATCAATGTGCTCGACCTGACTGTCTTATTAAATAATACTGCAGTACACATTGAATCCAGGCCACACACACTGACCCTAGGGGCCTAGGCATGATAAAATGTATTTCATTGATCAGACAAACTGGCATAGCGACAGACCTCTTTAAGATCAAAGCCATAAAGAGTTAATCTGGCAGGAAATGTGTGGATCTTATAAAACTTGACATGTAATGGATTGGATCTGTATTCTTAAACAACAAAAAAGAAAACCTACTACATTCTGTCTTAAAGAAGTGGTCCAATATGATATCATATTTTAAACTTTAGTTGATGTGTAATGTAGCTGTGTGAACATAAACAACATATCTGAATGTAAGACATTCAAAGTTCAATGCAAAGGGAGACATTGGCCATTACAGAGTTAGCTTAGCAAAGCCTACAGCGAACAAAGTTTGGGGACTACAAAAAAAATGCATCCTGGTTAATGATGTCATAAAAAACCCTTCAGGCTACAAGCATACACCCCGTGCAGCAAAGGGGCGTGGCGAAATGCGCTGTAATGTTATAGCAGAGTAGCTTCCACAGCACATTATGTTAGCTGACCAATCAGAGCCTCCTTTTTATGTTAGCCGAGTAGCAGTATATAATCAAAGTAAGATATATGAAAAAGTAACGTGATTTTTTACAAATGAAGCATGAGCACACATTGCTTTGCACCCCATAAACACAATCAAGCTTTAAAATACACTCTGGATCACCCCTTTAAAAAATATACGGTGTAACAAAGTTAAACTTGCAGTATGATCAAATAATGACAATAGAACAAACCCTGGAAAGTAGAAGTCATGATGTAAATCTAAATGAATGAACAGTAAATGAACGAAAATACAACTAATTAGGCTTAATTTTAAGCAAAATAGAATTTTTCATTTAGATTTTAGTGTCAAATATGACCTAAAATTCACTGCGATAATGAAAATTGGGTGAATGTAATTAACTGTTACAATGCCTAAAATATGTTTAATTTTTAAAAGCAAAACATATTTTATTAAATTAGATATTGGTGTCAAATATAGACCAAAATTATATATATATCCATCCCGGCAGTCACCTATCTAGCTCCGCCACTGGTTGTTTATTGTGCTGATATTATTTATGACAATACATGTGACATTAATTAAAAATCAATAATCATATATTTTTTTAAAATATTTTTAAAAATATCATAGACAGTTGTTGGGGGAAAAAAATTATATTAATAAATCGCCAAAGCAAAGAAAGGGCATACAAAAAGAAACTTTGATTTTGCCAAGCGCAAAAGAGATTGTCAAGGAATTATTTGGAGAGGATTAAATTAAAAAAAACTATAAAAAATAATCAAAAAATTATCATCAATTAATATGGTCAAAGGTCGCACTAATTGTGCGCGATTTGAGGATATGCTTCTTGCCGTCAAAGACCTCTCCACGTATTGAATAAATTATTACTCACTGCCAGCAGCAGTCCTCACAACTGATTGATAAAGCATAACAAATAATACTGTCTGCAAGTATACAATTGTAATAGCCTATATAGTTTTTTCCCTTATACACAAGTGTTAATACTGATATTTTTGAAATTGAATTTCAAATAGGGCCAATTTAAAAGGCCAAACGCTTACATTTTTTAAAACTTTTATATTTTACATTAGACTATTATTTTAACATTTATCAAGATATAGTAATAAACATACAGTTTGTTTGAAAACAACATATTTTGTTATCCTTACTGCAAACTTACATGAGCAATAATATCATTACATGTGGAGGGGGGCCTTACAATAATTTCCGGGGGGAAAGAGAGTCTCAGGCAAAAAAAAAAGGTTGGGAAACACTGAATTTAGACTTTTAGTCTTTTAGGACTAATTTATCTTCTTTTTTGGAAACAACTTGTAAATGTTATTAATATTGGTTCTAATTTAAATGCTTATTATTTATTTGTATATCAAATTTTACTTTTGATTATATGTTTTGTTTGCTTAGGCTTTAGACTGGGAAGTGTTTCAGGTGAAGTTTGCTGCTTGTTTGTTTTGTTTCGCTGTATGCTTGTTATGATGTGATTTACTCTGTTTGATTTAAGTACTTCTTGGGGACCCACTCAAAAATGAGAGGGTTCATCTTAAGGGGCTTTCCTATTTAATACATTCAAAAAAATTTGTATAGTAACATGAAAACTTTAAAGTGGATTGTCTCAATATTCACATTAATTTAAACCCTCAGATTCCAGATTTCTAAATAGCTGCATCTCAAACCATCAATGGAAAGTTTATTTTATCAGTTTTAAAATATTGTATAAATCTCTTTTTTTTTTAAATCGACCCTTATATGACTGGTTTTGTGGTCCACGGTTACATATCTGATAGAAGTTACTTTGAACAACTCTTGGGTGACACATAAATGGCCTCAAAGATAAAAGACATGCACTAAAAGCCATGATTCAATACTGATATCAAAAGGTTTGCAACAATGGCAGAAGTGGAGACATGAATCTACACTCACCATTAAGTCCAGTGGGGATGCTCCTGTGATGATGTGGAGCGGACAGATCATCCATTGATCTTCTCACAGTGCCAATCTTCGCTTCTACATTCTTGTGGATATGATTATAATGATGGTCTGGGCTGCCAGCACTTCCACCGCTAGATGTGCTGCTCCCATCACCAACATCTCTGATGATGCCCGATCCTCCATTCAGGTTGCTCAGGCTGGACTGACTGTCTATAGAACTCCTCGATCCAGCTCCGTTCCTGTCCTCGTCCAACATGAGAATGATGTCTTTCAGCTCTGCGTTCTCCCGAAGAACATTTTCCTGGTTGATCTCCAGCTCCTTGAGCTTCTGCTGATAGGTGCTCACCTCCTTCCATATGGAGCTCGCCGTAAACTTCCCAAACCTCTGCCATTCCCGAGACAGCTTCTTACCTTTCTGTCGGTCATCGTCCAGAAAGCAGCAAAGTTCCCTGAGCTCCTGGTTGTCGTCTTGCAGTTTTTGGTTGATCTCCTTGAGATTGCGAATCTCGTGGAGGTGCACCTGCAGTCTGCGGTTAACATCCTTCATCTTGTTCCCATGTTCCAGCATCAGGTTCATCTTCTCACCATCAACCCTTCTCAGTCTCTTGATCAAGTCCTCTTTGCTCCACCTGACCAGATCCTCGTCAGGGATCTTACTCAGGTCATCATTAGGACAATGTTTGGCCATCATGGCTCTCGCTTTGGAACAGTCTCAGAGTACCAAAATACTCAATGTAAATGTGACAATGTTGTTCTTCACACCAGGAAAACGCAATATGACGCATTAAAAACCAAAATATCCATGCGTTTTATTGTATATTTATACATACAGGAGAAAATTTTTAAAAATCAGTTCTCAAACCATTAACGTTACTTCCATTGGTGCCTCACTTACCAATAACTGGAATCATCCATGTATTTACATATCCTAAAATATCCGCGATATATATCCAGCACCATGACTGTAAATGAAACGATGTTTTTTTTTCTCTTGAAGAAAACAACAATATTTTAGCTCACGTGCGATCTTACAGGTTTCAAGAGCTGGGTTTCAAACAACAACAACCATAAACACTGTCTTCGTTAAAAACACACACACACATTCGTGCTGTCAGTCATCGAAAGCCCCTAAAAGATCTCAGATGATATGAGTGAATTTTTCCTGTGTAAATGTCAGTGTTCAGAATCCCGGGTTCTGCTCTTTCCATGGACTGGTGGTTGTGAATTGATCCGAGCGACTCTGACTGAGCAGGTTCAGAGATGAGAGGCAAAAGGCAGGATCTGCCCTCTTAAAGAGACAGTGTCCTCATTGCCCAGCGCCATTGTAATAAATTGAACTAAATAAAGATTATATTATCTCTTTCTAAATAAACAAATGATTAAATAATAATAATAATTATTATTATTATTATTATTGATATTATTACTGTTGTTATTTACTTTTTCCATATGTTAAATCGTATGTTTGATCAGAATGCTATGTATTATTTTTTGAAAGAAAAGGGTTTATTATACAACGTCTATCATAAAACTTAAATAATAATAATGTTATTATTATTATTATTATCATTATTATTATTATTGTTATTATAGGCTGTCTATTTATATTTAAAAACAGAAGAAATACAAAAAGTGCCATCTTTATTCACATTAACTATTAACTAACATGTTTTCAAGTTTTCATTGTTTTGATCTAGTCATGTGCTTCCACTATTTTACAAAAATATTGTAAAATGTTTCTGTTATAGCTGTATACAAATAATGCACTTGTTGTATTATTCAATGTTTGCAAATCTAGACTTCAATAAACGACTTATATAAACGAATAAGTGGTTACAATTCAGTTAAGACCTTAATATGATACTGATTTAGTTTTAACTTTATTGTTAAATGTCAATTGTTAAAAGCTAGAAATGGGAATTGTTTTATATTATATAGCATACAAAAGACTGAGGAATACAGAGCTAACATTTTTTCACTTTAAAGGAAATAGAAAATAAAAACAAAAAAATTAATAAAATTACAGGTGATATAAATTACAAATAAATATTAGGTTTATCACTGAACCATTTTTGTTTGTTTCCATGGTACTTCCCATGTGTAATCATTAAATTAATAAACAAGTTTTACTCCAAAGTTTTATTATTATTATTTTATATCAAAAAATGGCTTTACAAGAAAACTGAGATTTTAATTTTGTAAGTTTAAATGTAAGACGTTCAACATCAAACAAAATAAGGTGTTTTGTCGATCATGTCTAAAAAAAATCTTTGTGTAAACTTCTTTGACTGGATAAATTAAATGAATTTAAATTTTTATATGTCACTTCTTTAACTTTACAGGAATCAGGGGAGAACGTCATTGAAAACTAGTTGGTGAATAGTGCTCTCTAGTGGACAAAAATGATACCTCTCCATCCGGGTAGCTCGGCATGTTGAGACGACTAAAACGACGAAGCACAGTTCGTGAATATAAAATAAATGAATTTTGGCCGGTTAGTTCTTGTACATGATGAAATCCTTCCAATCTCACATCTTATTTCAAAATATTTAACTTAAATATCATACAACTAATCTCAATAAGCGCAAATATTCCACATGTGGGAATTACAATATGCAGTAGATGCGTTTTTCGCCTTTAAAAATAACGATTATTTACTGTACAACTTGAAAAAAAGGGCCATAATAAGTACTGTAACGTACGTGAGCTGTCTCCGCTCCGTATAATGACTAAAAGCCATGTCTACGCCTCCGTTTAATACAGCTGGCTCCATAGCTCAGTGGTTAGAGCACTGGTCTTGTAAACCAGGGGTCGCGAGTTCGATCCTCGCTGGGGCCTGCCGAGTGGATAATATTTTTATCCTCTGAAGGGATTATCTTCCAAAATGAGGTTTACAGACTGTTTATAAACATCCATACACACTCATTCACCCAGAGGTAACCCATGCAAACATGGAGAGTACATGCAAACTCCACACAGAAATGCCAACTGACCCAGCCGAGGCTCGAACCAGCAACCAAAATATTTTTTGCAATATTTTGCTTGAGTTTAATTGTATTATCTTTCATATATTTCTAAATATATTTGGTGACTAAAATATTATTTTAATAAATATATCTGTTTAATAAATCTGTTTTGTTTAAATGCACCATACAGTGCCTGTATTCACTGAGAAATGAATTAAAATATTCATTTTCAAAAGGAGGTGTACTCAATTATGCTGAGCGCTGAATATAACAATTTATTCAATCTTCAATAAACATTTATTACAGTATTCGTTTTTGTTCAAATGTGTTTGTATTAAAAGTCAATATAATAACGTCGTTGACAGATGTATTGGTCAACATTGCCCCCTGGTTGACAAAAATGATATATCTTCATCAGTATGTTTGAAACGACTTGATTAAGTACAACCTGTGGTCGGTTACTAGCACACAATGAACTCCATCCAATCTTTATTTAACTTATACCATACAATTATTCTCAATAAACAATATTCGATAAGTGGAAATTGTAATATGGAGTACATGCTTTTTATTGATTTTATTGATAAAACACATCACTGCTTCAAATTATAGCTCAGTGGTTAGAGCACTGGTTACCTGTGGTCGAGAGTTCAATCCTCGCCAGAACCTACAGAGTGGAGAAGATTTTAGATAAAGTTTACACACTATTTATTCACCCTCAAGCGGTGTGTTATTAGAAGTTAAAAGAAGATTTTTTGAAGAAAATATGTAACCATTGACTTCTATAATATTTGTTTTCCAACAGTGGAAGTCAATGGTTATCCGTTTCCACCTGTCTTTACAATTTTTCTTAAACAAAGAAGAAACTAATATCCTTTTGGAACAAGCAAAGGGTAAATAAATGACGATAGAGTAGGTTTGGATGAACTCCCTTTAAATTTCTCTAGGGTCAAACTCATTGTTGTAAAGTAACAAATTACAAATACTAAAATTACTGTAATTAAGTAGTTTTTTCCCCAAAATTGTATTTGGCTAAGTAGTTTTAAAAATGTGGACCTTTTTACTTCCCCTTGAGTACATAGTGCTGTATCGGTACTTTTACTTCACTACTTGCCTTTAACCTGTAGTCATTATATTTTCCTGTCTATGATGACTGGAAAAATCAGTCCTGTGATTCCTGTCCAATCAAACAGCACATAGAAAATAAACATCATAATGACCAACCTCACGACATGGGCTATTTATAAATGCAACAAACTATGCATTCAATGGAAGCATTAAAAGTGTCCAAGAAGATGTCCAAAATATTTAGATGCAATGACCCATGACTAGACTGCATGTTACTGATGAGAAAATTAATGATGTCGACTGTATGATGATTGAAACGGCCTTAAAGGAAGTTTTACAAACTAATTTAGAGAGAAGCATGTGATACGATTGTGGTCCCTCATCCATAATCCAATCAAATTGATCCAAGACTACAATAAATAGACCAATTTCACCCTACTGCCTTACCTTTGTTTTGAAAGAATCCCCCTTCCACCCTATCTCCTCCTTTTCCTCCTTTATCAGGGGTAACTCTCGAGACCTACCTGATCTCGCACCCCCTACATGCTAATTGACCAGACAGGAGCCCTTGGCTCAATTATCTCCGAGCTCAGAGTTCTCTCCCGGGATTGTATGCCAACCCCTCTAATAGCATCAAGCAATATCTTAGGGTGCATATACATCTGTGGTTCGGTTCATTTTGCTCAAGACCAAGGGCAACAAATGACACATTGTTGCATTTTTCTGCCATTGTGGGTCCTTTTCACACCACACTGATTGCTTTGGTCCGACCAGTTGAAAAGAACCAAAATGCAGTCATGTGACAAAATCTACATCACTTATTGGCCAGATGTTATTGAACGTATTTCCTAAACTGCTTTTTGATTAGTCAGAATTAACATGTGGGAAACCGCCAATGGAACTCCCGCAAGTAAACAAACCGGCAGACACAAAATGTCGCTGCACTGGCTGATTGTATCCCTCGTCAAAGTCAAGCGGCAACCTCCCACTCGCCTTTGTAAGGCTAATACGGCAGCAACTGACACTGTGATTCATTGAAATTCTACTAGTCCTGGCTCCATACTAGAGCACATTTCTAATGAGCCCAATGTTAAAATGGCCAACTTTACAGCAGTAAAAAAGTCTTTACAGCCTGGTACAAAGAACGACTTTGGTGCATATAGCTAATATTACCCTTCATGACAACTGTGAGGGGGTGATCTGTTTTGTTAATATTAAGTTATATTAAGTCTGCATAACTAAGAGCGTGGCTACTTGAGTGACAGCTAGGTCTTGCTGGTTGCCGTCACGTCACCTCAGCCGATTCCAGCTGATTAGCCGCTAAACCCAGCATATATATCGTATTTTTGTTTCGTTTTATGTGGCTTTACACAGTCAATTATCAGCTTTACACACTTACAATTATCAGATAATATGACATGTTGTGCACTTAATTGTGCTCACAAACCATTCACGTGACCTCCATTTCCAAGGAGAGTGAAATAATATGTTTATATACCATATCTATGTATTTGTTTAATTTAAGATAATTTATCATTCATAGTTTTCTTTAGACCTGTAATGCACTCCAGAATCTGTAAGATTGGCAGTAGGCTCTAGAACAGTTATCTGAAGAATTGTCATAGTGTTATGTCTGTATTTAATTGATAGCCTTGCATTTACTAACACAGACTATATTTAAAGTATCTGGAAGTAATTATACGTCATAAGAACAATGTTTAGTGCCTCAATGTTTTACAACAGTGTTTTTAAAAGACTAAACACTTTATTGATATAGTATACAACCAAGCACATGTGGTCAGAACACAAACAAGTCGCAGGTAATGAAGCAAAGCCAAAGAAAAGCCCACCTAAGCAAAATGCTAGCAGGCGTCTGTAGCTCCACTCACACTCTGTCTCTTATTTGGTTACCCCTGGTTGAAGCAATGACGAACAAAATGGTGCCAGTTGGCCACACCCACTTGTAGCTTCTTTTGTGCTCTTCAGAAACCTATGGGGGACATCACAGATACTACGTCCATATCTTTTACAGTCTATGATCATAGTATACTATATAGTTTGTAAACATCACTTTAGACAAACTATCCATTTGGAGAATGAAGCAAAGCTGTGGCTGGGAAACAATGTTTTAATGCATTGCATTCAGCGAAGGCATTAGGAGGAGGCATGAATTCAGTTAGCTAAACTGCAACATGGTCATCTTCTGGAAAATTACCAAGATCCATCAAGTAAATGCTACATTCACACCTGCCAAAACGAACCGCACCAAGAGGGAAAACGAACTCAGTTCCACTTTATATTAAGTGTCCTTAACTACTATGTACTTGCATCAAAAAATAAATACAATGTACGTACTGTGTTCATAATGTATTAAAGAACACTTGGGGTGCTCCTGAGTTGGGATAGCGGTAGGGCTATGAACAGGTTTGGTGGTATGGGTAGATTTAAGGATTTAAGGTTTAAGAGGTTATCAACAGTGTAATTATAAATGTTAGATGTAATTACATACAGGTGTTTAATCAAGCATACGTACAATGTAAAAACATGTATTTACACAATAGGTACACTGTAACAAATTATTAATTTCGATGTAAGTACATATTAGTTCAGGCCACTTAATATAAAGTGGGAGCACGAACTCTAGTGTGATTTAACTGAGCTAAATAGGGCAGGTGTGAAAACACCGTAAGTGTGTACTCTTGAAACAATAACTAAATGCACTACAGAATGTTATGTTTACACACATGCACAAATTACATGTTAACACATCAGCTTTTTACAGTATAACAAGCTTTTAAAAGGGCTACTTTTTACTCATACTTTCTGTAATATTTACAACAGATACTTTTACAGTACTTTACTTGCACTACATTTTTAGGCAAGTAATGGTACTTTTTACTTGAGTATGATTTTTCAGTATTCTTTCCACCACTGGTCAAACTGTACTTGCTGAAGTGTAGTAGAAGTATAAACTAAAAGGAAAGAAACAGTTTTTTACAAAAAATACAAATGATAAAAGATTCATCCTCATTTACATGTATCACAAGATCTACATTATGCCAACACCAAGAAAAATACAGTTTTTCAAGAGAAAAAAGACCACACCTAAGAACGCTTATAAATTATTTTAATGCATTGTTTAATCATAGTTTTAATCCAACGTGACTTACAACTGAGGAGGAATTTAGTGATTATACATGAGACAATACACACAAGTACTGATTACACAAAGGAACTGTTTGTGCTAAGAGTAGTGCTAGAGTAAATTCTTTTGTTTGAATGTGTTTCTACAGGTGGTTTGTCAAACCACTCACTTGTGTGAAGCATGCTTAATGCTGTGAATACTGTGAAGCACCCTAATATTAATTAATGTACTGTGAGTTTATGAATTTTAATTTTCATTAAAGTTAATGTATACTGTAATCTATTAATGCATCATCATCAGTGATTACTCTTTTACAACTTACGTTCTCTGATTAATGATTGACTATTACAAGATCAGTTGTTTCAGAAGAGCTGTCATTAGAGTCTTAAACATGTCCTATGAGCACTGCTTAATGTTGCAGATCACTCCGCTCTTGGGCCGTAGAGTTCCGGTGTCTTTAATATCAAAAGACTGTCCAGGGACTAGACTGAACTCAAATCTCTGGAGTAGTTTGGCAAGCACAACTTTTGCCTCCATCTAAATGTAGAAACACGACAGAGAAGATCATGACCACAGCAAACAGAAAAGCAAAACATCCATCAAACAGTGAAAATAAATACTTAAAAGGTATAAACGTCTCTGTGTGTGTGTGCTGGTTTTAATGGTTTCACAAATGTGTCTAATGACATGGGTTTACAATGTTGCTCTTTCAATGTTAAAGTGGTTTATGAGGACATGCCTGGAGTTCTCAACCTTCAAAATTGTAAAAATAAAAATCACACATAATGGTATATTGTCACACTCAAGATTCGCCACAGGTTTCCTATGAGGGTTGGGGTTAGGGCTAGGGTAAGGTCATATAATAAGTAGGTTTAAAATACATTATGCCTATGGAGAGTCCCCATAAACCACCAAAACCAATGTGTGTATGCGTGTGTTTCATCACCTGTGAGAAGACCTGCCCAAGACAGGTTCGTGGACCAAGCGCAAATGGGAAGTAGCAGTAATAAGGCCTTTCAGATAAGAAAACAATTTTGAAATCAGCATTTTCATGCCATGATGTTATAAAATAGTGTTCATGTAATAAAATTTTGACACACTTGCTATACTCTAAATGTCTTCTTTACAACTTCTGAACTTTTAAAGAGGTCCAGTCTTTATCACCTCACTGTGTGTATATGTGTGACTCCACTGTGTGGAGTTAGGGTGAGTAAATAGTGAGTATATTGAAATCTTTGGGTGAGCTATCCCATTAATAATGTTTACAGTTAATTTAATAATTTCTGACCTAAAGATATAGAACAGAGTTATTTAGAAAAAAGATATACAAAAAAGTTATTTGCTGAATAACTAAAGAAGGTCAAATGAATCTGACACTGCAGTAGGTGATAAAGACTTACTTTGGTGCATTCTCATCAAACCTCTCTGGATCAAACTTCAACGGATCTTTGAAAAACTTTTCCAGTCTTTGGGAGACGAAAGAACTGAACTGTGTGGAACAAGACAAATACGGCTCAAATGTTTATGTAATTTTTAAATAATGAAATAATATTCGTTTGTGGCCATTGTTGTCAGAATTTTTACTTTCTTTAACATTTAAAACTGTATTAATTCTGCTAAAAATGTTTAACAAAAAATCTCTATTTAAGAAGACAGGAGCTGTTTTTAGTTGAAGTTGTCATGTTAGTGATGCTCACCATAACAGAACAGCCTCCAGGGATTTTAATGCCGTTTATGACCATGTCCTCATGAAGCCAGCGATTGGTTCCTGGTGCAGTGGGGTACAGACGCAGGGTTTCCTTCAACACCTGAACAACACAAAAGACCATTAAAAGAAATGGATACAAAAACATTTGTGCTTGCAGCATGTTAAACTCTTTATAACCAACCTGAGTCAAATAAGTGAATTTTCCAAGGTCTTCATTTGAAATTTCTCTTTTGGTCCCAAGGACTTCATCCACCTCTGCTTTAGCTCTGGAAATGAAGAGAATATTGAACTACAGCATTATAATAAAGATCTTACAGAACAGGAACACATTTCTAAAGTGTTTACCGTTTATATATCTCTGGATTTCTCCCTAATGCCATGATTGCGAACGAGAGCTGATTGGCTGTTGTCTCTTGGCCTGCAGACAAATAAAGCAATAGAATCTCGCTGCAGACTTGAACATGCAATCAGTAGAGCTAGTGACATCACTGTGGGGCAGGGATAGGTGCAGGGGCGCCGCTAAGGGGGGGAAAGTTAGGACAATTCTAAGGGCCCATGCACTCTAGGGGCCCACAGAGATCTGCTTTATAATTAATAACAGTACTATAATGTAATATAAATTATGAATGTATCTCTAAATTACAAGTAAAACAATTTATTAGAAATAAAAATAAAAATACGGCTTATATCTGCCCCTCGTGTCTGTCACTGTCAAATTGCACCGCCCCTCCTTTCACTGTATGGTTCAGTCCGTCAGTAGCGGGAAGAGAGTTGATGCTTTCTTGAGTGCGACCGTCAGGTAAACTGTCAAAGCAGCGATGTCCTCGAGGTTAACATCAGCTGCGTCCCAAATCGCATACTTATGCACTATTCTACGCCATTTTGTAGTATAAATAGTGTCAGTAGTGCATTCACACTGAAAACTCTACAAATAATAAGTGCACTTTAATTACCCGTATGATGCACTCAGCATCATTTATGGGTCTCGGCTTATTTATGGGTCTCATTGTAATATAATTTTGTGTCTTATTGATTTTTGTCACTGCTCCAGTGTATTGCACATTGTATGAGACACTATTGCAGTACAGTTATTTAAATAGTGACACATTGGTGTTTTGTGTGTTTAGAAATGTACATTTTCAGTGAATATTTGATTACTGTTCCTTTTTTTGTACTACATTTACATTTGAACAATAAATCATCTGCTAGCTACAGTCATGGCCGTTCTATTACTAAATACTGATAAGTAGTGGATAAAATCAATAATGAAATGCATACGTCAGTATAACTACACTGCAGACAAAGAGGATAGCTAGCTTGGTAGTAGGGGGCCCATCCTCATATATTTTCATGGGGCCCGAAATTGCTAGCAGCGCCCATGGATAGGTGTATGCAATAAAAGCACTGCTTGCAGTCCATTCCTGTCCACAACAGTAAGAACAAAAACCAAAGTAAGCAGTAACTCACCAGCAATGAAGAAAGTCACAAAATTGTCCATCATCTGCTCAAGATCTTCTGCGCTATTAACATTTTCCTCCTCTACAACAAAACATGAAAAATGTTGGTCAATATCTACTTGGCATTTGTTGGTGAAAATCCCAATATTTAGATGTAAATGTACTTAATGTTGTATATGCATATACATATACAGTTGAAGTCAGAATTATTAGCCCCCCCTGTTTATTTTTTCCAAATTTCTGTTTAGCGGAGAGAAGATTTTTCCAACACATTTCTAATCATTCATTCATTCATTCATTTTCTTTCGCTTTTCCGGGGCCGGGTCGCGGGGGCAGCAGTCTTAGGAGAGAACCCCAGACTTCCCTCTCCCCAGACACTTCCTCCAGCTCCTCCGGGGGGATCCCGAGGTGTTCCCAGGCCAGCCGAGAGACATAGTCCCTCCAGTGTGTCCTGGGTCTTCCCCGAGGCCTCCTTGTGACATGCCTGGAACACCTCCCTAGGAAGACGTCCAGGAGGCATCCGAAACAGATGCCCGAGCCACCTCAGCTGACTTCTCTCGATGTGGAGGAGCAGTGGCTCTACTCCGAGCTTCTCCCGGGTGACAGAGCTCCTCACCCTCATCTCTAAGGCCCCGTTTACACTAGTGCGTTTTCGTTTTAAAACGCATAAGTTTTGCTACGGTTACGCCATCCGTCCATACTACGCCGGAGTTTTCGAGGTGCGAAAACGGAGCGTTTTAGAAACGCTGGAGAGAGCGTTTTCATTTTAAAGTGCGCCAATGGTCACGTGATATACGTTTCTGGTGGAGTAGTGAACACGGAGATCTCTTGAAACGCTGGGTAAAAACTCGAGTGTGGACGCGGATCGTTTTCTTGCTAAAACGCCGTTTTAAAACTAAAACGGACTAGTGTAAACGGGGCCTGAGGGTGCGCCCTGCCACCCTGCGAAGGAAACTCATTTCGGCCGCTTGTATCCGAGATGTTGTTCTTTCGGTCATGACCCAAAGCTCATGACCATAGGTGAGAGTAGGAACGTAGATTGACTGGTAAATCGAGAGCTTTGCCTTTCGGCTCAGCTCCTTCTTTACCACAACGGACCGGTACATCGACCGCTTTACTGCTGCCGCTGCACTAATCCGCCTGTCAATCTCACCTTCCATCCTTCCCTCACTCGTGAACAAAACCCCAAGATACTTGAACTCCTCCACCTGGGGTAAGGACTTTCCTCCAACCTGGAGATGGCAGACCACCTTTTTCCGGTCGAGCACCATGGCCTCGGAATTGGAGGTGCATAATAGTTTTAATAACACATTTCTAATAACTGATTTCTTTTATTCTTGCCATGATGACAGTAAATCAGAATCAGAATCAGTTTTATTGCCAAGTGTGCTACACACACACAAGGAATTTGCTTTGGCTACAGAAGCTTCCAGTGTACATAAAGTGACAAGTGACAACACAGAATAAATATAAAAAAAAGAAGACGATAGACATTAAACAGTGATGCAGTCAGTCCAACGATCTGGATGTTGAAATGTATGTACAGATTTGTTATAAATATACAGGTTATAAGGTGCTGTGTACAAATGCATAAGTATTGCATTGTATGTTGTTATAAGGGGATGTGTACAGATGCGTAAGTATTGCATTGTATATTGTTATAAGGTGCTGTGTACAAATGCACAAGTATTGCATTGTATGTTGTTATAAGGTGCTGTGTACAGATGCGTAAGAAGTATTGCATTGTATATTGTTATAAGGTGCTGTGTACAGATGCGTAAGAAGTATTGCATTGTATATTGTTATAAGGTGCTGTGTACAGATGCGTAAGAAGTATTGCTATGTATATTGTTATAAGGTGCTGTGTACAAGTGCGTTTGAGAAAGCATTGCACGTTTAATGCACAATAGGAAAAATATTAACTGTTCATGAGGTAGATGGCCTGAGGAAAGAAACTTCTCCTGTGTCTGGCTGTTTTTGTGCTCGGTGCTCTGTAGCGCCGGCCAGACGGTAACAGTTCAAACAGGAAGTGTGCTGGGTGCGAGGCGTCCAGGGTGATTTTGCGAGCCCTTTTACTCACTCTGGAAGAGTACAGTTCTTGAAGTGCAGGAAGGGTAGTGCCAGTTATTCGTTCAGCAGTCCGGACTATTCGCTGTAGTCTACGGAGGTCGGTTTTGGCTGCTGAGCCGAACCAGATGGTGATTGAAGTGCAGAGGATGGACTGGATGACAGCTGACTAGAACTGCACGAGCAGCTCCTGTGGCAGGTTGAACTTCCTCAGCTGACGAAGGAAGTACAGTCTCTGCTGGGCTTTCTTCACAATAGAATCTATGTGAGTGTTTGACTAGATATTTGACTAGATATTAGTCAATTTAATATTTGACTAGATATTTATCAAGACACTTGATATGTTTATATGTATATATATATTTAGAAAAAAACACAGAATTATTGGCAAATTTATTAAAAAAGAAAAACTGAAATATCACACGGTCTTAAGTATTCAGACCCTTTGCTCAGTATTTAGCTGAAGTAGCCTTTTGAGCTAAAACAGCCATGAGTCCTTTTGGGAAAGATGCAACAAGTTCTTCACACCATGATTTAGGGATCCTCTGCCATTCCTTTTTGCAGATCTTCTCCAGTTCTGTCAGGTTGGATGGTAATTGTTGGAGGACAGCTATTTTTAGGTCTCTCCAGAGATTCTCAGTTGGGCTTTGGCTGGGGCATTCAAACAATCACGAAGTTGTTGTGAAGCCACACCTTTGTTAATTTAGCTGTGTGCTTAGGGTCCTTAGCTGCGTGCTTAGGGTCATGGTCATTGGAGGGTAAACCTTCGGGCCAGTCTGAGGTCCTGAGTACTCTGGAGAATGTTTTCATCCAGGTTATCCCTGTACTTGGCTGCATTCATCTTTCTCTTGATTGCAAGAAGTCGTCCTGTCCCTGCAGCTGAAAGACACCCCCACAGCATGATGCTGCCACCACCATGCTTCACTGTTGGGCCTGTATTGGACAGGTGTCTGGTTTTCTCCACACATACCGCTAAGAATTAAGGCCAAAAACTTCTATCTTGTTTTCATCAGACCAGAGAATCTTATTTCTCACCGTCTTGGAGTTCTTCAGGTGTTTTTTAGCAAACTCTATGAGAAAAGGCTTTCGTCCGGTCACTCTGCCATGAAGCCCTAACTGCAGGGGCTGGAGTGATTGTTGACTTTCTACAACTTTCTCCCGACTGCATCTCTGGAACTCAGGCACTGTGATCTTTGGGTTCTTCTTTACCTCTCTTGGTTCTGGTCATCCCAAACGCCTTCCATTTTAAGGATTATGAAGGCCATTGTGCTTTTAAGAAGCTTAAGTGCAGGATATTTTTTTAAATCTTGGCCAGATCTGTGCCTTGCCACAATTCTGTCTCTGAGCTCTTTAGGCAGTTCCTTTGACCTCATGATTCTCATTTGTTCTGACATGCATTGTGAGCTGTAAGGTCTTATGTGGACAGGTGTGTGGCTTTCCTAATCAAGTCAAATCACTATAATCAAACACAGATAGGCTCAGGTGAAGGTGTTGAACCATCTCAAGGATGATCACAAGAAATGGACAGAACTTTGAGTTAAATATCTATATGTCACAGCAAAGGGTCTGAATACCTAGGACCATGTGATATTTCAGTTTTTCTTTCTTTAATAAATCTGCAAAAATGTCATAAATTCTGTGTTTTTCTGTCAATATGGGGCGCTGTGTGTACATTATTGAGGGAATAAATGAACTTAAATGATTTTAGCAAATGGCTGTAATAAAACAAAGAGTGAACATTTGAAGGGGGTCTGGATACTTTCCATCCAGTGCCATGGGATTTTTAATGACCACAGAGAATCAGGACCTCGATTTAACGTCTCATCCGAAACAGTAGTGTCTCACTGTTTACTGTTTACACTATTTATTTTACCTCACTATTTACTCAACTTTAATGTTTATTCTGTTGAACACTGCAGAAGATATTTTAAAGAATGTTACAAACTGGAAACCACTGACATTCATAATAGGGATTACAAGTATGATGGAAGTCAATGGTTACCGGTCTCCAAAATATAATAACATTTTCCCAAATATCTTTTTTTATTAAAAAGAATCAAGAAAGACACATGTTCGGAGTGAAGTGGAGGGTGAGTAAAGGATGACAAGATTTTCAGTTTTGGGTAAACTATCCCTTTAGCCACTGAATTTCTCAGTCACTTGAGACCAACATACCTGCTATTTTGAGGATTTGTGTGAGAATGTCTTTAGGGACGTCCTCTCCATTTTTCACAGCTGTCTTCCTGTTTTCTATCCATTTCTCTCCAGTTTTACGCAGGAGTTCAGTTGCATCTCTAATTTGCTTTATAAGCTTCCAATTTTTGGGAAAAAGCTGAAATGCCCAACAACACAAGTAAATAAAACAACAAATCATTGTGTTAACCCTACTAATTTACAGGGACATGTTTTTGGATACACTTACCCTAAATAATGGGTCCCTGGCATCCAAGGCCATGCCATTTAAACACAGCTCGACTGCATTCTGGAACGGACTATCTTTTTGAGTCAAGAAGTTTAAATCAACACCAAAAGCCACCTGTGAATGGAAACATTACTCCTGAGTACTGATAAACCGCTGATTTGACACATTAGATGGATTAATAAGTAGGACGGAGAAACCTTGCAAATGACATCAAGTGTAACACAGTTGACCAGGTCGTGCATGACGGCAGGTGTTTTGCTGTTGGCCATTTCCTCCAGCTTGTCCATCAGGCGTTCTGACATCTCGTCAAAAGTGCTTATTAAGCTTCGTAAGTACCTGATAAACAAGCCAGAATCAGTTGTATCACTGTGGCAAGCAGGATGAGGCCAAAAATCTGGGAATCAGCATGGAGTCAGTGCTTAAAACTCATTATTAGTCTTTTTTAAACGTGTGCAGCACCTCTTTTCTGCAAGCCCTCAAGGGGGAAATAAATTGGCCACATGCATACACAGTCAGTATAGGAAACTAGGAGATTCAAAGTTAAAACACACATTGTATGTTTTTAATTGGAGAATAGCACTATATGGGCATAGAGAGTGTAAATATGATTTCCTAAGGGGTGAATGAAGTCTCTTATGTCACGTGAATAGTGCACATATATGATCTGCTTCAGCCCAGAGAGTCGGCACGGCCTTAGAAATTAGTATTTTAAAGTGTAGAAATTGTGAGGCAGACTAATATAGACTGTGTATATTATATACTCATATATTTACTATTATAGACTGTGGCTGTCATGAGTCTGATGCACTTGAGCCCAACAGTTCTGAATGGCAGAGTTGTGGTATAAACAAACACAACTGACTGTTTTCAAAAAAGGGAAGGGGTTACTTTATGTCCCGGCCTGTCTTCCTGTTTCAATTGTCAGAGACTGAATAAAAAAATGCAAATTTAAAAGCACTTCAAGGGATCGTTAAATAATTGGATCTTAGGATAAGAGGAAAATGGAGCTCTTTGATAAATTTTAACACTAGTGTGTCATGTAGGTGTCTCCCATTAGTATTCTTGCCACCATGGTTCTTGGCCTCATCCTGAAAGTCATAATCACATTTCAACATGTATTCCTCTATTTGACTCACGAGCTGCTGAAAGCTGGATCCATGATGCGACGCTGCCTGTACCAGATGTCATGGTCCACAGCTGTAACTAGCCCATTTCCCAAGAACCTAAAAAGATGGATTCATGACTTATACAAGTGAAATATTCACAGTCAAAGAAAATTCCCTAAACATGGAAAATGTCTACATCAAGATGACAATTCAGCTGAATTTTGACAACAGCTAATAAATAGAAAATGTAAAAAAAAACAACAACAAAAAAAACATGCACAATGTAACCTACTCCACCTTCCTGCAAACTTGCAGGTTTAAAGTTTTTTTTATTGTAACAAAGGTCATCCCATGATGTTTTGTTTGTTTACTCCCCCGACTTGATGCATGTTGTAATACAAATTTGCAGGTCAGAGTTACCTTAACTTGAACTTTGAAACGTAGTGAAATTTATATTAGCTCATGTTTCTCTTCATATACATGCATATATTCATACGAATTTAAGTCAATGGTAAATCAATGTATTGTGGGAACCTGGTGTTCTTTTAGATTGTCAGTGAGTACTGTGTTCATTCAGTAAAACTAATTATAAATAATATCTTAAAGCATGAATTATTTAATCACAAACATTTGAAGTCACAGTTGTAAGAAAAAAAGACGAGGACGCAGAAGATGTCAATGAAGATGTTTATTCAGCAGAGCAATCTCGAAATACGCGGCAGCACATTGGGTTCAGCGGAGTCAGAATGAACCCTGCTGATTCTCCATTCAGACATTATATACCATTACTTCCCTTTTTTTTTTT
>CAIGQQ010004833.1:2437782-2452163 GCA_903798035.1 Danio albolineatus
TTTTTTTTTTTGGATTGGATTAGATTCAACTTTATTGTCATTACACATGTACAAGTACAAGGCAACGAAATGCAGTTTAGGTCTAACCAGAAGTGCAATAGCAGCAAGTGCAGATACAGGTATAAATTATAAAGTGCGGTTATAGAAATACTATGGTGATATTTACAGGTGGATGCACTATTAACATTATATACAGGTTGATTTAGTTATGAGCAGAGATTTACAATAAATTATTATACGTACAGGTTGCTGTTAATAACCAGAAGTGTGCAGATAGATCAACAATTACAAATATATGTACAGTGGGTAATTGGGTAGGCTAAATTGTCCGTAGTGTATGTGTGTGAATGAAAATGTATGGATGTTTCCCAGAGATGGGTTGCGGCTGGAAAGGCATCCGCTGCATAAAACAAATGCTGGATAATTTGGCGGATCATTCCGCTGTGGCGACCCCAGATTAATAAAGGGACTAAGCCGACAAGAAAATGACTGACTGACTGTACAGTGGGTGTGTACATAATTACAAATGTACATGTACAGTGGGTATGTACGGTTCACATAAATGAATCAGTGCAATGTAGGTTGCTTATTAATAATCAGAAGTGTGCAGATAAACAATTACAAATGTATATGTACAGGTGGTATGTACAGTTCAAATAAATGAATCAGTGCAATGAATATGTGCAATTTTTAAATGTGCAAATGTTAAATAGTGCAGTGATTGTGAGGAGTATAAGTTATGAGGAGAGTGGGAGTTTGATCATGTTAATAAAATTTCTCCTTGAATATAAATAAGGCAATAAGGTGATACTCTTTTATTCCCAGATGTTTGACGGACTTACGAGTTAGAACACTCGCTGTTTAAAACAGATGAGGTTAAACGAATCCCTTTTGATCAACAGATAGTTCTTGATGACTCACTACCTTTCCCATGCTACAGTAAGTGAACTATCACAAAAGGCATTTCTTTATTACTTGACTTGAGGAACTCTCCTCTCTTTTGTTAGGAAAGGAGAACAGAACGCAATTGTAAAAAGATGTTGGGTCAAAGCAGACAAGATTCACACTGTAAAAAAAGCCATAATTTTACGGTTTATTTTCGGCAGCTGGGTTGCCGAAAAAAATAAAAATAAATAACGGCCGTTAAATTACAGAAATATACCATAAAATAATGAATATTAAATTACAGAAATTTCCTTAACTTTAAATTTCTGGTAAATTTCTGTAATTTAATATCCACTATTTTACAGTAGGGCACCACGGTGGCGTAGTGAGCAGCATGTTTGCCTCACAGCAAGAAGGTCGCTGGTTCGAGCCTCGGCTGGGTCAGTTGGCATTTCTGTGTGGAGTTTGCATGTTCTCTCCGTGGTTGCGTGGGTTTCCTCTGGGTGCTCCGGTTTCCCCCACAGTCCAAAGATATGCGGTACAGGTGAATTGGGTAAGCTAAATTGTCTGTGGTGTATGTGTGTGAATGAGAATGTATGGATGTTTCCCAGAGATGGGTTGTGGCTGGAAGGGCATCCGCTGCGTAAAACAAATGCTTGATAAGTTGGCGGATCACTCCACTGTGGCGACCCCGGATTAATAAAGGGACTAAGCCGAAAAGAAAATGAAAGAATGAATATTTTACGGTAAATCTTTACGTTTTTTTTTAAATGTTTTTTACACTGTTATTTTACCCCAGCTGCCAGAAATAAACCGTAAAATTATGGATTTTTTTTACAGTGCAGTACTTTCCATGATAGACATATTATTGTCAACACAGGCTCACCGGAAATATGTTTTTCAGCCCACATTTTTATGAAACTACAAAAACATACTGCATCATACATTTGACTTCGGTTTCCGGGTTAACAATAGAATGACGCCAACAACTTTTGGTTCTTTTCACATTACTGATGTTAACAGGGACATATTATCAATGAATACAATAATATTTGCATGCAGTTCTTTGCACAACATCAAATAAATACCACAAAACAACTTAACAGTGTCTATGATTTTTAATGAATACATTTGCGTCACCTCTGAATCTTCATAAGGACAAGATTTCTGCTGTTTTCAGTTTGCTCGCTAGATCAACTTCTATGGTGTTTTATTTGCCATCCGGTAAAGCACATTTCCACTAAGGAGGTAAGATCAAGGTAAACTATGTAGTCGCAGTGCAAATTTTTTGTACATCTCACACATTGGTTTGGTTTAGGGAAGAGGTTAGATCAGCCATTCATTTAATGACCTGTACAACTTGTACAATGCCCTGCCTTCTTGTGGACCTGTACAAAAAAGTATGCGTATGTGTATAAAATGTACCCTAAGCAATGCATTCAAGATTCACAAAAATGTAAACAGCACCCTCTAGTAAAATCTAAAACCTGCAATGGAAAATACCCTGGGCAACGTTTTTTACGTTTCACAAAAATGTAGGCTGTGTCATATCAAATTTCAAAATATCCAATTTCCTGACTTTCACTGTCTAAAAAGCTGAATTTCCATAACATAATTAACAGAGGGGCGCCACGGGGGCATAGTGGGTAGCACGTTCACCTCACAGCAAGAAGGTCGCTGGTTCGAGCCTGGGTCAGTTGGCATTTCTGTGTGGAGTTTGCATGTTCTCCCTGTGTTCGTGTGGGTTTCCTCCGGCTGCTCCGGTTTCCCCCACAAGTCCAAAGACATGTGGTACAGGTGAATTGGGTGGGCTAAATTGTCCGTAGTGTATGAGTGTGAATGAGTGTGTATGGATGTTTCCCAGAGATGGGTTGCAGCTGAAAGGGCATCCGCTGCACGAAACATATGCTGGATAAGTTGGCGGTTTATTAATAAAAGGACTAAGCCGAAAAGAAAATGAATAAATGAATGAATAATTAATAGAAAAAAAGTCGTTTTTGTGCTTTGCATTATATTAAAATGATTTTAACTTGAATATCTTTAACAGCCATTATGATAACAATATTAAAGAAACGCAATGACCTGTGGGAACTCTAGTTATTGTTGTGCTACCAAGTGCCCTCACTGTCCCTAAGTGAGGTTTATCTTTCAGATTAATAACATGCAAAAAATGCACTCAGTTTAAAGTGTATTTGGTCCCTCTCTAAATTAAGTAAAAGTTACTCAGCAGCAGAGTTAAAGTTAATGAGACAATGAAGGGATTAATTAAGTGTTGATTGAGCACTGATGATGAACATCTGTTGTTAATATACCGAAACAGAGAAGAGAAACACAAAACTACAACTGACTTCAGTCACAGTTGAAATCAACTGAAATAAAACACATCGAATCTCTCAAAATCTCAACAGAGGATCATTAAGCAACTCCACAAACAACAGCTTTACCTAATAACAACCTGTTTGGCCTTATTTCTGCCACTCTCAACAAAATTCCATATAGTGATATTATTAAGAACCAAGTAATTTTTTACAACAACACCACTTTTTGTGTTTTAAGCTGTCACCATTGAGGAGACCAGTAGTTGCTTCATTTGGACTCTGACTCGATTTCTCTAATAGTGCCAAATAGTGTATTGTGGCAAATATTGTGTAAAGAGCACAACTGTGCTCTGGATAAAAGATTCTGTCGTGATTTAGTTACTGGTCAAATCTGTAAAAATTATTTAGAGCTGTTAAGTTTGAATAAAGTTTTATCATAAAAATAGAACTGTATCAAGAAATTGGAACTCAGCTATACTTTTATCAGATCATGAAACACTCAAAACACACAGACATAAAGAATCAGCACATGCTTCTCAACTATGGTGAGCTTTTTTCCTTCGGTGCATGCTGGGAACTACGTATGGATGAATGTTGTATGATTCTCTTAACCACTGTTGAGATAGACACGCTGATTATTGATGTCTGAGTCTCTAAAGTGATTCAGGTGCTCTATGTGTTTTAAAAATGTATAAAACAACAGCTGAGGTTCATTCTCTTGAAGAACACTGAATTTGTTTCTGATATGATAAACCATCATTTAAACATAATTTTTTATAGCTCTTTTTAAGAATAAGATTCAATACAGGATCAGTCAACCTGATCATATTTGCTCTCTTTACACTTGTCATTACAAGGGAAGAATAACCAACATAAGAAATCGAATCAAACAGCCCAAGTAAATCACCCACTTTTCTCCACGATGGTGACATCGGAGGGAAAAAACATTTTCTTTTGTTGTATTTTTAAATAACTAAAACAGTTACGTCACAATAAATCTCATATGGACTTTTGTGAACATCTGACAGAAATAAAGTCAAACAGGTGAGGCAATGAGCAAAGCTGCTGCTGCTTAAAGTCAGTTGTAGTTTTGTGTTTCTCTTCTGTTTGTGCTTATTAACAGCAGGTGTCCGTCATCAGTGCTCAATCATCACTTAATTAACTCCATCATTGTCTCATTAACTTTAACTCTGCTGATGAGTAACTTTTACTTAATTTAAAGAGGGACCAAATATTCTCTGAACTGAGTAAATTTTATTCAGAGGATTTTGCTGTGTGGGTGTTTAAAAGACGCTGGCATAGAATATGGGACACTCCCTGAGACATTGCCGAGCCACTGATGAACACAAAGTAGTAATAGAAGAGTGATTTGTAGACCACTTCTGATCTATTTCTGCAGCTGTTCTTTGTCCTTTAGGTTTGAATCATAACAAATGTCAAAACCTTTAAGAAGCTGATCAGAAACTGCTGGTGTTCTCTTACGTCTGCCAAGCAATCTGTTAAAGAAACATATGGATACTTGGCGAACACTTGTTCAAAAAATCGATTCTGAGATTTTCAAAACACATCGCTATTCTATCTTAAATTGATTCTAGGTTTAGTTTTAACACAGCAGAAGGCACTCTAGGCTATGTTTAAAGTCACCACAAAATCAAAATTCTTTTTTTATATATAGTACTTTTTTTATAAACAATTTATCAGAGCACTAAAAACTCATTTGCCATCAAAATCTTTAATCAAACACCATAACCTTCCCTCCTTTGAAATGACTTTCTTCATTCTTCACTTTCTTCAAAACTTCATTTTGTTAGTAATTCCCATCTTACAACAATCCAGTTGATTCCCGAATAATGATATCAGGCACCGCACTACATTTATTTCTAATTTCAGGACTGTTTCAAGTGGATAAACGTTATGAAATTAGAAAAAAGGACAATCTTAACTTCCGTTTGATGGTGGCTTTAACAGCATATGGCTCTTTAGGTTCGTTTTTTACAGCAGATGACCCTCTAGGCTACTTTTTTTACTGTTTGTGGCAGGGGTAACCAACCCTGCTCCTGGAGATCGACCATCGTGCAGATTTCAGTAGCAACCCATATCAAACACACCTGCCTGTAACTATCTAGTGCCGTTCAGATCCTAATTAATTGGTTCAGGTGTGTTTGATCAGGGTAGGAGCTGATCTCAGCAGGAAGGTCGATCTCCAGGAGCAGGGTTGAGCATTCCTGGTTTATGGCTTTCTAGGCTAGATTTTACAGGAGATGGCACTCTAGACTAGTTTTTAACCATACACTTAAATGCCCACAAGGAAGAGTCATGTAAGTTGGCTTTTATGTCACAAGATTAATGTACACACAGCTCACTATGAACACTCTTGTAATTTGCTTAAACCTTTCTTTATTAATGACTGTTTTAGGTTCAAGTGGTATTTGGATGCAAGAGAAAGATCTAAGTTCTGAATTGACTCGAGAGAATTGATCATTTTCACATGTCGTCACAGCACCAGGGTAACGCCTGGTGGGCGAAACATTATTATCTCTCAATGACAGCCAAGCAATGGGCAGAGTAAATTCTCATGTTTTTGCCAAAAAAACAGATAACTGTTACCAATCGATGTGAGACACGCCTGGATTGGTCTTCTGCAGAAATTCCTTTAGAGAAAGAACAGCCAGGAAGAAGAAATTTGCACCGAATGGTGGAATCATGGACCCATAACAAGCTAGGGCACATATGCCAGTGACTGTCAATATGTTTGTGTGCTTTGTATACAGTTTTTTTATTTTAATTTGCTGCTTAAGTGCAATTAAAGTATACATTTAATTGCAAAGTCAAGTATAAATAGCAGAAGTTAATGAATCAGACTTTCCCTACCAGCAAATATTAATCTAAGCAAAATAAACTGACACCAAATGCGTTTTTATGGAGATTGTAAGTGAAAATTCCGGCCCATTTGTTTTTTGCCTGTCAGCTTCCGCACAGGTCACGTAACTGAAATCTATCAACAGCGACCAATTTTTAAAAATCTCAGAAGTGATGCAGAATCGATTTCTCTTATGAAGTTTTTTCCACACCTCCATTTCAAGTGTTCAACTGCATGGTGAATGCAGGTCATTGTACCTTCCAGCTGCTGCCAAGTAGTAAACAGAATTGTACAAACTGAAAATACACTTTTACCAGACTTGTGATTGAAGAACCCTAAAGGTATAATGGAACTAAACCGAAGGCTTTATCAAGGTCTAAAACTGCATCACTGATCCATCCTTATTGCTGAGTTCATACATTTAAAGTCACATATAAGTTTATAAATGCCACATAGGTAAAATACTGATTTAACGTGACTATCATGAATCTATAATGGTGGTGGTGGTAATATTCCTGCAATCAATGTAGAGATGTAACAATTTTGAAACAAATTAAAATTTACCTTTTCCCAAACAAGTTAAAGAGGCGACTGTAGGCAAATGGATCTTTGGTATACTTAGGTGACATCATGATTGTCTGCAATAACAGAGAATTATTATTATTATTTTATTGCTTTCCCATATGAAAGATACATTTGAAAATTGGTTTTGAACATTACTATAGTATAGTGTATTATATACATTATAATATTTATAACAATTTGTTAATGAATGCTAAAGCTTACTGCAGTATTAATTATAGTGAATTGATGAACTGTAATGTACTGTATACTAGGGCTGTGCAATATGGACAAAATAATCATATTGCGATTTTTGGAACAAATATTGCGATTGCGATTTTATTTGCGATTTTGGCAACTGTTTTTGCTTTTTCAAGCAAGCTACATACATGCATTCTAAATGTATTCAGTGCACAAGAAGTGCATAACAAAACATTTCACTATGAAATAACATAGTATTAAGTTTAATAAATAAAACTGTAGTAATATTGTCTTTAAAACAGACAACATAAAATAAATGAAGATGAACTAACCTCAACTCTAGTTAAACACATACTGTACACGGCAGTACTAACTACTCGATAAACAAAACTGAAATAAATTGTCTTAAAAACAGACAACATGAAAAAATAAAGATTAATTAACCTCAATTCCAGTCATAACAATAAATAAAAACAAATGTAAATCAAAACCATCTATTCTGTTCTCCTGCTCAACTTCAGTGAGCTCTGATTGGTTAACATCTTTCTCCCGCTCAGCTTAGCTGTAATTGCCCGGTGTGCTGCGTCAGCTCTGATTGGTTAACATATTAAAATCATGCGCACAAGAACATGATCAAAAATCTAAATAAATTGATAGATAAAATTGCAGCCTTTGCGATTTAGAAATTGCATGTGCTTAAATCGCATTTTTTTTTTTTTTTTGCGATTGCGATCAATTGCACAGCACTAATGTATACAATAGTATACTTTATTTTTATTACAGTAAAATGTGGTGTTTTGTTGCAGTGTACCCTATGGACCCTTTTCACAAGAAGTTACGTTAAGACGTGTTTAACGGGCATCAGCATCTTAAATCCTTTTAAGTTTTTAATAATTAGATTTTTTTTACATTTTTGTATTTATGTATGTATATCACCTTTGCATCAAATTACAAAAAACAAATAATCGCTTATCCAATGCATTTGTAATGCAGCGTCTTTGGACAGGACAGTAAATTTACATTCTTCTTTCTTCATGGCTGCCGTTATCAGTGTCACACTTTTTTTCCCTACTTTTTCTGAAAGTCTTGTTAACACCTTCATTGAGTTTTTCTTTTATTATTTCAGCAAATAAAAACAAAAAAAAAGTTGTATGCTTCCATTCATTGCGCTCTAGGTTTACCCAACTAAGACGACTTCTGCTACTGAGAAACCTGGATTGTGAAAAGGCTGCATTGTTGTACTTGTGTGTATTGGACAATTTATTTGTATTACTATAGTTGTTGTTTTATCATAGCAACTAGGGCTGTGCAAAAAATCGCGATTTAAGCACATGCAATTTCTTAAATCGCATATTAAATTAAATCGCTTAAGGCTGCAATTTTACCTATTAATTTATTTTTGTTCTTGTGCACATGATTTTAATATGTTAACCAATCAGAGCACACCAGGCAATTACAGCTAAGCTGAGCGGGAGGAAGATGTTAACCAATCAGAGCTCACTCCGCGCATGACAAAGTTGAGCGAGAGAACCGAATAGGTGGTTTTGATTTACAATAGTTTTTATTTATTGTTCTGACTGGAATTGAGGTTAGTTCATCTTTATTTCTTCATGCTGTCTGTTTTTAAGTCAATTTATTACAGTTTTGTTTATCAAGCAGTTAGTACTACAGTGTACAGTATGTGTTTAACTAGAGCTGAGGTTAGTTACTCTTCATTTATTTTGTGTTGTCTGTTTTAAAGACAGTTTTACTACAGTTTTATTCATTAAACTTAATACTGTGTTATTTCATTGTGAAATGTTTTGTTCTGCACTTCTTGTGCACTGAATACATGTAAAATGTGTGTGTGTGTAGCGCGTTTGACAAAGCAAAAACAGCTGCCAAAATTGCAAATAAAATCGCAATCGCAATATTTGTTCCAAAAATCGCAACATGATTATTTTGTCCATATTGCACAGCCCTAATAGCAACTACAGAATTACCTTAATAGATTAATTCAAGTAATTTACTATAGTATATTTTCATGGATTCTGAATGGATAAAAAAACAGACATAAACAATTAAATATTTACCTTCGTAGCCTCTGGACAGTGAACCACTATTGCGATATAATGCAAACTGTTAATCCTGTAAACTGGGCCATATTTTTCTGCCCTTAAAAAGAATTTTACAACAACATTATCAAACAATATTCACAAATAGACTGAATATGAAGTATAAGTGTACAAGTTATTTATATAAATTTGGATTCATACAAAAAAAGTGTCATACCTTAAAATGATTAGTTGATTTTACTAAAAAAAGTGAGTAAATCTATTGTATTATTTTGAAGTAAATGAACTATGTGCATAATTATTTCAAAAAAATATGTTAAATCAACTTAACAGGTTCCAAGTTACAATGGGTTTCTCACTTTCTAAGTAAAATAAACTTAAAATAAACTTGTCACTTTTAAGGCAACGGGCTTACTCACTTTTTTAAAGTAAATAATCACTTTTTACAGTGCAGTCCCAAGAATCTGATGTGTCAATGTTAAATATTTGATTCCATTCAACCTTGTTATTAGAAATATTTTCTGCTGCTTTCTACAATGAACATTATAGGTTCAAGTGTCATACCATTGAAGAAATAAATCATGTATAAGGCTGTCGTCGGAATACATCGCTTTAGTGAGAGATGGTGAATGTCCAAGCAGAAAACTGTAAGAATATACATTTTCAAGTTATTTATTTGAGCCTTTTTCACTTCAACAAAAACAAAACAAACAAAAAATCGTATTACGATAACAATTCTTCAAGTTTCTTACTTGTCTCTTGGAGGTCCAGGGATATGATCATATTTCTGATGAAGATGATGAATGTACAGACAATACGCAAGGAATGCAGTAAAAACAGCAAAGAGCAGGTAAAATATTATATATAAGATCCATTCTGAGATCATGATGGCTTTGTGGTGTAGCTCAGCAAACGTCTGCGCACTGTTTTCTAACTACTAGGCCTACTAAATGTCAAACGATGTAATGTCATGTCCGGTGTTACGCCATATTCTAGAACCGTAGAGGGCGTGGTTATCACTCTGCTGCGTGTTCTACGCAAACTGCGTAAATTCTAATAAACAATGACGGTAACGTCTGTGCTAAACTTTTGTTTATAATAGTTGTTTATTCATATTGAGATCATAAATGCTTGCTTGCTCGCCAGAGACCGTGCATGTTATCAAAACGTATTCTCTTTCAGTATATGTTAAATATTATTCTTTATTATTAATATGAAATATATATTAGCCTATATTAATATTTTACCGATCGCATGCTGTTTACATGTAAAGTTTCGTGTCTTTTTAGGGTCAAATAATTTTGGTAGCATGCTCCTTTTTAATTCCCTAAAGCCTGTTATGTTCTTCAAATTCACTCTGGTGTTTAATCTCCTCAGCTTCGTACTGCATTCTTTTGGCCTAAATAGCCACAAACATACAGAAGGGTCTCTAAATACGATAAGGCTATTTTTAAGGGCACTCAATTCTGATCTAATAAAAATAGCTTTATCATATTTAGTAACCCTTCTGTGTGTGGTTGCTGTTCCTGTAAGGCCAAATAAATTCATACAGTGCGTAGATGAGGAGATGAAACTACTCAGATGAAACTCTGAATTTGGAGAGCATAACAAGGATTATAGGGAATTAAAAAGGAGTAATGACCCTTTGACCCTTAAATAGCTATATACAGTTGAAGTCAGAATTATTATCCCCCTTTGAATTTTTTTTTTTCTTTTTTAAATATTTTCCAAATGATGTTTAACAGAGCAAGGAATTTTTCACAGCATGTCTGATAATATTTTTACTTATAGAGAAAGTCTTTTGTGTTTTATTTTGGCTAGAATAAAATCAGTTTTAAATAAAAAAAAACATTTTAAGGTCTTTTTTTTCCCGATAGTCTACAGAACAAACCACCGTTATAAAATAACTTGCCTAATTACCCTAACCTGCCTAGTTACCCTAATTAACCTAGTTAAGCCTTTAAATGTCACTTTAAGCTGTATAGAAGTGTCTTGAAAAATATCTACTCAAATATTGTTTACTGTCATCATGGCAAAGATAAAATAAATCAGTTATTAGAAATGAGTTATTAAAACTATTATGTTTTGAAAAATGTGTTGAAAAAAATCTTCTCTCCGTTAAACAGAAATTGGGGGGGGGGAAATAAACAGAGAGGCTAATAATTCTGACTTCATCTCTGACTTCGTGTTTACTGCTCTTAAGTATGTTTTTAAATGTCTGGGTACACAATATATTTTAAACACAATATATTTTATTTTGAAAAACATTTTAAATATTTTGAAACCGTGAACTTGTCAGGCTAAATAATTCAAATAAATGACTTCTGCTGTCTTCATTTGTTTCAAAAACAGATTTATTTACAGTATAAATCAACACCTTTGGATATTTTTGTCTGTTGAAGACAATGTTGTCCTAAAAAAACCCAAAATAAATAAATAAAGTAAATAAAAAATCTTACACATTAGGAATGGTATAGCAGAAAATGTTGGCAGTTTTAAAACCTTGATTTTTCCACACCACGGTAAACCTTTACAACGGTTATCATTCCATGCCTAATATACACTTCTGCATATCATTTTCTATGTTGAATGTTGCTATTAACTCTAAAAATGAACAGTCATAAAGCCATATTGGTAAGCAGAGTAAACTATTTTTTGTGCACTACCTCACATTGCAACTGCCAATAGTCCAAATACAAACAATCGATTTTATTATATACTTACTATTAATCCGTCCTATTAATCCTTAACCTGGTGACAAAAAAATGAGATTTAGAGCATGTGATATTTACCTGACAAAGTTATTAGTAATTATTTGTTAAAGTTATAAGTAACTAATCAATTCGTTAATACCTAATACAATTATAGTAACCTTAACTGTTCTGATTTTGATTGTACTGCAATAATGTGCACCTTTTGTAAACCTGCTTTGAAACAATAATTATTGTGAAAAGTGCTATACAAATAAACGTAAACTGAATATTACAAACCTGAATTCAGAGTACACCTCATTACTAAATCACAGAAAAGCAGATCCTGATTCAAGATAAGAAACTCCTGGAGACATTGACACGCTGTAAAACTATTAGTTGACTTAAAATAAACTCGCTGCCTTATAAGAAAATGAGCTATGTGTGTTGCATAATTATGAAAAGTGCAATCTGAGAAAAAAATAATTGTGGTCAGTTACTAGCACTTGATGAACTCCATCCAAGCCTTCCTCTTTTAAAAATATTTACCTTATGCCATACAATAATATCAATCTAAACAAAAATATTTGCTAAGTGGAAATTCTATTATGCAGTACATGCTTTTTTGGGGGCTTTAAAAAATATATTATTTACTTTAGAACTATAAAAATTATTGTTGTTTCAAATTATAACTCAGTGGAGAAGTTTTTTAGACATTAAAGAGATAGTCTCCCCCCAAAAAAAATTAAGTTTACACACTATTTACTCACCCTCAAGCATTTATAAGTTTATTTTGTCAAAAGAATTAGATATTCAAAAGATATTCTGAGGAAAACCTGTAACCACTGATGTCCATAGTATTTGTTTTCCTATGACTACGGAAGTCATGACTATGGGAGTATTTCCATGACTATGGAAGTCAATGGTTACTTGTATCCAGCTTTCTTTAAAATATTTATAAAATAAACAGGAAACTCATACACTGTAAGAAATCGCTGTAAAATAACGGTCAGATTCTACAGTAAAATAATGTTTTTTCAGTATAACAGTAATGTTCTGTTAAATCAGTGCATTCTAAGTAACATTTTTGTTTTCGAGAAAGTAACCAACAGCAGTTAACTGTGAATTAGCAGAGCTCAGAGTTGACATTTGAAGTCTGTGCTTGATATCACACTTTGTGCCCTTGTGCACTATTATGTACACTAGTTCACTAATATAGTTCACTTGACAAAGTTAATGAACACAAATGAGTGAATTCAGACACTGATGAACACCTGCTGTTAATAATCACAATCACTGAAGGAAAGAGAAACAAGAAACTCAGTTACTTCAGTTACAACATTAAATAAAATCAAGTAAAATAAAACACTTTCAGTCTCAGCAGAAGATCATTAAACTCCACAAACAACAGCAGATTCACTTATTACTAACTGCTTTGACTTCGATACCATTCCTATTGAGAACCAAAATTTATTATTATTATTAATTTTTGTGTGTGTCACCGTAATAGAGTGAGGGATTGGTTTAGTTGGGTTCTTCACCCTTGAATCCAAAACATTGGCCTCTCCAGCTGCTGTAATTTAGTGTATGAAACACTTATATTATAGCAATAAAACTGGAAAGTCAATAGGTAGAAAAGTATACATTGAAATGTGTTCTCATAAATGTTTTGATGCAAGTCAGAACGACTTGTTTCATGTAAAAGTTTTTATGCTTAGATCCTGATATGCAACAGATATTATTTCAATTTTGAGCAGTGGAGACCAGAAATGTGCCTAATTAATGTACAGAGCAAGAAGTAACTTACAAAACAGTTCAGTTTCGACAAAGACACACTCAGACCTCATGAATCAGACCTTGTGCCTCAACAGTGGTAACAATTTAAATGTTTCATGTCGCAATGCATGCTGGGTGTGGCAGTGTACAAAAATCCCAGCATGCATTGCGGCATGAATAAATTATGTAGCAACATGGTCTCACAGTTTTCTTTATTTGCATTTGATTCTGCTGTTGTTTGTGTTTAGACTTTCAGTAGCCTGTTAGTAGCCAGTTTGTGATGTTTGTAAGTTCAACTGTTAATTTTGTTACTTTGTTACCATTGTTGAGGTTCATACGTTGATTATTGATGTCTCTTTGAGTGCAAAACACACTACAGAGCAAAGTGTTTTAGTCCAAGCTGCTTAAAAACTTCCAGTATAAAATGCTGCATACAGTAAAGGCATGTTAAGTTACAATTAACACTAGATTGAACATTGGACAAGAGCAGTAAATGATATATTAAATTAGAACAGACTCTGCCCCACTATAATCAACATTAACACCAGCAGTTCTTATTTAATTCTTTAAGCTTACTTGCCATGTAAAAAGAGCATTTTGAATAAAGTTCTTAACAAGTGCAGCAGCCAAAAGAATCAATGTAAAAGATGTGAGGGCTAAGAGCCCAACTTAAG
Organism: Danio albolineatus; assembly: GCA_903798035.1. Classification (NCBI taxonomy): domain Eukaryota; kingdom Metazoa; phylum Chordata; class Actinopteri; order Cypriniformes; family Danionidae; genus Danio; species Danio albolineatus. The sequence goes on from CAIGQQ010004833.1 coordinate 2,451,802, forward strand.
CAAACTCTATTCTCCATGATGGTGACTTAAAATGTTAAGCTTTATCACAAGAACTTTAGATGTTATATACAAAAATAAATGTTTCATCAATAAGTGTAGCTGGTGATGCTGTTTGTAGAGTTGTTTAATCCCCTGCTGATAATTTTAATGATTTAATCATTTGTTGACCTTCAGGTTATTTAATTTCAAAGCTGTGACTGAAGTTGTAGTTTTTTGTTACTTTATGTTCTGTTCTTGATTTTTACCTTTGGTATTTCTTCATTCGTTCATCACTAATCCTCAATTATCATTTAATTAGTCATTTAATTAATTTACTTCAGCTTTGCTCCATGTTTCTTGAACACTCAGTAGTGTGGACACTC
>CAIGQQ010004833.1:2532163-2555279 GCA_903798035.1 Danio albolineatus
GCCTGGTAAGAAAAGCCAAAATTATGACATACTAAATCAAAATCAAAATTACAAGATAAAAAGTATAAATAATGATTTAATAATTCAATATTATGACTTAATTAATCTGTGGAAATGACATTATTGCGACAATAGGTGGCGACAAACAACCACCTAAATGTGTAACTTAATTGTTTAAAGATGATTAATAAACATTAAGTTTTTTAAAGAGTTATTGAATCATTAACTGAAAATGATGTGAAAATATGGATTTATTTTATATAATAAAACATGATATATTTAAACATGTATTTAATATACAAATATATATATATATATATATATATATATATATATATATATATATATAGTAAGTCGGGTGACACGGTGGTGCAGTAGGTAGTGCTGTCACCTCACAGCGAGAAGGTCGCTGGTTCAAGCCTCGGCTGGATCAGTCTGCATTTCTGTGTGGAGTTTGCATGTTCTCCCCGTGGTTGCGTGGGTTTCCTCCGGGTGCTCCGGTTTCCCCCACAAGTCCAAAGATATGTGGTACAGGTGAATTGGGTAAGCTAAATTGTCCGTAGGGTATGTGTGGGAATGAGAATTTATGGATTAGAGGAGGAATCGATAAAACACCTGTTTTTTGAATGTACGTATACCCAGATGTTTTGGTTTGATGTTGAATATCTTATATTTAAAATTACAAAATTAAAAATTCAGTTTTCCTGTAAGGACATATTTTTGATATACAATAATAATAATAATAAAACTTTAGAGCAAAATTTATTTATTAATTTAATGATAATCTATGGGAAGTACCATGTACACAAACAAAAATGGTCTAATGATAAACCGAATATTGTTTAAAATTGATCTTAAGCATTATATCGAAACCCTAAAAGACATAAAAAATAAAAAAGCTATGAAGATGTATGCAATTTTGGAATCCCTTTCTTATGCGAATTTTTTATAATTTGTTTTAATATATCCCCTGTAATTGTATTTATTTTATTTTTTGTTTTTTTTTATTCTATACTGATTTGTTTCTTTGATGTAAAAAATGGAAGCATTGTATTCCTCATTTTTGTATGCTATTGTTCTTGTTATGCAATAAAAAAAATAAATAAAATAAAATAAATAAATAAAAAAAAAACATGTCATGAGCTTTTAGACAGTTTTTTTGTGATCAACTAACACGCTGGAATTTCAGCGAATACTTGCTTCACAGACATAAGAAATATACCCACATAAAGCTTGAAATATGTACTTTTAAGTGAACAAATTGAAAACAAAAGTTTTTTGGTTTTGTAATCTGTATGAAACGACGCGAGGTACAGTCCGTCCTGTGAGAGCGGCCAAGATGGCGTCTCGCTAAGCAGATGCGAATGTACCTCTCAAGGAAAAAAGACAGATAAAGGGTCAATTATGTCCATTTGGTGGATTGTGTAATGTTATTACTCAACTGCAGAGGCTGATGTGAATCCACCTTTAAAAATTTAATGGGCAAGAAGCGTACTAAAAGGAACCTGCAAACCACGTGGAATCTGGAAGGGCGCATGTCGAATGAATCATTAGACAAAAACATGGATGAATCCGATCGCCTAGACTCTTCGCTGGTTGCACATGATTACGATAGGAACTTTAACGATCCTTTGTTTGCAACTCCCAGCAAAAGTCCACCGGGGAAGAAGAAAAAAGAGAGTGATGATGTATCACTTGCTGAGATCTTCAACGCCATCCAGTCCTTGAATTCAAAGCAAGATTCGGTTATTCAAAAGATCACTCAGATTGAGAGCTCTATTGAAATCACCACGGCTGCGGTGAACTCTTTATCTGACACTGTTAACCGACTTTTGTCAGATGTCGCCTCTCACGGCGAAAAGATCGGTAAGGCCGAGTCATCCATACATCACATACAACAGGAAAATACCTCTCTCAAGCTAAGAGTTGATGATCTGGAAAGATATAGTCGTAGATGGTGTCTGAAATTACTCGGGGTGAAAGAACGCGAGGATGAAAATATTAGAACGACGACTATCGGTCATCTGGCGAGGGTGGTCCCGCGGATCAAGGACAAATTGGAGGATGCTGTGGATGTGGTTCACCGTGTAGGCAAACAACGATCGGATGGTTCATCGCGTCACATCATTATACGGTTCGCGACAAGGCGACACCGTGACATACTTTGGATGGAAGCCAAAAGCTCAATATACCTCAGAGAGAATGGCCTACACATCAAAGAATTTCTCTCCAAATCGGACATTGAAAGTCGGAATAAACTCTGGCCCCTTGTCCAGGCGGCCCGAAAAGAAGGGAAGAAAGCCGGCTTTAGCGGTCCCTTTGCTGTCATTAACAACAAGAGAATCGCAGCCGAGTGATCTACAGCCTACTTGAAATGACACTTCTTTCTAAATGCACTGCAGGTTCGAATGTTTAAGTTTATATACGTGCCAGGTTTAAAATGTTGCCATTATTACAAGGGCTAATCGACCCATTTGATGTTCAGTTAATTCTTGTACTAAGCAAGTATAGCAGTTCCTAGCTAAGTCGTTAACGTATTTTCACTTTCTTAGATTTCCTGTAGCTATCTAGTTATTATTTTATTTGTATTGTTTGTTTACTTATTGCATAACTTATGGACAAATTTAATTCTTTAAAAGTTATCTCTTTAAATGTGCGGGGCTTAAGAGACATTACCAAACGAAAAGGTATATTTCTGTTTTGTAAACGTTATAATGCTGATTTTATTTTTTTACAAGAGACTCATTCTTCAGACGATGACACGAAATTTTGGAAAGCCCAATGGGGTGATAGGATATTCTTCAGTCATGGGTCAAATAAATCTGCTGGAGTTCTTGTTTTGATTCATAAGTTTAAAGGAGAAATTATTAATTCTAAATCTTCTACTGATGGTAGATGGGTTATACTAACTGTCAAGTCAGAAAATACCATATTCATCATCTGCAATATTTATGGATTTAATTGTCACACCGCGAATAGTTCGTTTTTTATTAATATTTCTGGTATATTAGAGAATATGCTTAAAGCAACTCCAAATGCCAAGTTAATAATTGCTGGTGATTTTAATGAAGTTCCTGATAATGTCAGGGATAGATTTCCACAGAAAACTCATCACTTTCAAAAGGGTAATATTATCGATATATTATGTAAAAACCTATGTTTAGTTGACTCATGGCGTTATTTCAATAGCAATGTACACGAGTATACATGGAGTAACGCTTCAAAAACCTTGAAATCAAGAATTGATTTATTTCTCATTTCATCTGATTTATTACAATATATTCAGGAAATCTCCCATCACTATGTCCCTTTTACAGATCATCTTATGATTAATATGTCTCTACAGACAGCTAGTAACATTAATAGCCTTCGTGGCTACTGGAAATTTAACAATACTCTTTTAGAAGATGATATTTTTATAAGAAATATCGAGGCCCTTGCCACTGATATATTTAATTCAGAGATGGTAAGTTTTATCTCTAAATGGGAACTATTTAAATTTAAATCCAGACATTTAGCTATCAAAAGAAGTAAGGAAATAAAAAAGGCCAAAGACCGTATGGAATCAGAATTGTTGGACAAAATAGATAATCTTTGGAAAGAGCAGGCTCTTTCTCCGACTCAGAAAAGTGAACTCCTTTCTTTACAAATAAAGCTTGATGAACTATATACTAATAAGGTGAATGGGGCTTTTGTACGCTCAAGAGCTAAATGGATAGAAAAAGGTGAGAGAAATACAGCTTATTTTTTTGCCCTTGAAAAAAGGAATTTTAAAAGAAAATCTTTATCTGCATTGCGCATTAATAATATATTATGTGAGGACCCTAAATTAATTTCAGACTATGTTAGCTCTTTTTATGAAAAACTGTATCAATCAGATCTGAATTTGGATGTAGGTAACTCATTTACTAGCAATATACAAAATTACATTCCTGTAATAAATAATGACTTTAAAAATATATGCGATTCTGATCTTAAGAAAACTGAGTTGCAGTTAGCTCTCCGACATCTAAAAAAAGGCAAGAGTCCAGGGCCTGATGGACTTTCATGTGAATTTTACCAACAATTCTGGTATATTTTAGAAGAGCCAATTTTATTAATGTTTAATGAATGTATTAAAAAAAAGGAATTAACCACAACTATGAAGCAAGGCTTAATCTCCCTAATCCCTAAACCAGATAAGGATTCTTTAGAGATTGATAATTGGAGACCCATTACGCTGTTGAATATAGACTACAAATTAATTGCATTGGTATATGCCAAAAGATTAAAATCAGGGCTAGACCAAATTATACATGAATCTCAAACGGGCTTTATGAAAAACAGACATATCAGTAATAATATTCGTTTTATGTTTGATCTCCTTGACTATTCGGACCAAATTGACTCAGAGGCTCTTATATTGTTTTTAGATTTCTGTAAAGCCTTCGATACAATTGAACATAGCTTTCTTCTTCATTCACTGAAAGTATTTGGGTTTGGTAACAATTTCATTGACATTATAGAAATGTTTTATAAAAATATTAATAGTTCTATCATTTTAAATAAAGGAACTTCTAAAAGATTTGAAATTTGTCGTGGTATACGCCAAGGCTGTCCAATATCACCTTTTTTGTTCCTATTGGTTGCTGAGCTACTTTCTATTCAAATTCGAAATAATCAAAATATTAAGGGGTTAAAGATTTTTGATAGAGAAATTAAACTTTCACAATTGGCAGATGATACTGCATTGTTTCTGAAAGATAAAAATCAAATTAAAACAGCCCTGGAATGTATTTCCAAATTCACAAAATCATCTGGCCTAAAATTAAATCTTCACAAATGCGAAATCTTATTTATACATAATTCCACAGACGTATCTATTGAAAATATTCCTGTTAAAGATTCTGTGAAATATCTTGGAATCTTTATTTCTAAAAATAAAACTGCTTGTGAACAATTAAATTTTGTGTCAAAAATTCAAAAAACTAAGTGTATTTTAAATAACTGGCTGCAAAGAGATCTTACAATTTTTGGAAGAGTGTTACTATCCAAAGCTGAAGGCCTATCTAGAATTGTTTATCCTGCTCTTTCTATGCATGTTAGTGATGAAATTTCCAAAAATATTAACAAATCCTTCTTAGATTTTATATGGAAAAATAAACCTTACAAATTAAAAAAGGATGTTATATCAGGTAAAAAAGTAGAAGGTGGCTTAGAGATGATAGATTTTTTTGATATTAACAATACTTTTAAACTTAATTGGTTAAGAAATTGTTTAAAATATAGAAACTCAATGTGGTTCTTTATCCCTCAATGTATCTTTCAAAAACTTGGAGGGCTATCTTTTCTCTTGAGATGCAATTATCTTCCTGGAAAATTACCTCTTAAATTGTCCAAATTTCACCAGAAAGTATTATTAGCTTGGAAAATTTGTTTTCAGCATAACTTTTCTCCACATAAAGTCTTATTATGGAATAATTATCTCATTACCTCTAGAAACAAATCTTTATTTTTACATAAATGGTTTCAAAGAAACATATATTTTGTTACAGATTTGTTCTATGAGAATGGAAATATACTCTCTTAAGAAGATTTTATGAGGATACATAACTTCCCAATTCCTTTTAAAGAATTTCAACAAGTGATTAAGGCTATTCCAGCTGGTTTAATACAACTAATTAATAATCACCTTTCTTATGGATGCGTTAAAAAGATACTCCCAGAATTAAAAATTGACGGTTGTGACATACTTTCTCCATCATTTAATAATAAAAAAATTAGACGGTTATTTCAATCTAAACACAAAATATCCCCTAGAGGAAAATTTTTTTGGAATGGAAAAATTATTGATATTAATTTGAAAAATACTTGGTCAGTCCCCTTTAAATTTTGCATTCTAAATAAGGTTAAAGAAGTGCACTTTAAAATACTCCACAAAATTTATCCTTGCAAAGTAACTTTATCTAAATTCATGGATATTGATAATACCTGCACATTTTGTAATAAATATGAGGAAGACTTACCTCATCTTTTCTATGACTGTGATGTCTCTCTTAAATTTTGGAATGATGTTAGTGTCGAGTTATTTGGGCAAAGAAATGTTAATTATAGGCTTTCTTTAAAAGATGTCATCTGCACTTTTTCACACCCCAAAAAAACAATTGAGTATGTTGTTAATTTCTACATCTTACAAGGTAAATATTTTATTCATAAACAGAAATTTGCTAATTGTGTACCAAAATGCAATATATTTTTATTACAAATGGAAACTCTGAAAAAGTCTCTAATACAAATCAGAAACAAAAAGAATGATTTGATGTTAGATTTCATGGAGGAATTTTTTTCTGTTGCTGATCCCCCGCTGTAGTCTGATTGTGCCCTAAGTTATTTTATTTACTCTTTTATTTTTTATTTTATTTTTTTATTTTTTTATTTAAATATTATAATTACTACTTTTTTTAATAACACTTTGCAATATTCTTTTTTTTTCTTTCCCCACATGTCATAATTTTGTTCAATTATTATGTATGATTGTGATTTTGCTTTCGTGTAATGTTACTGGATATAATCTATATCTGAATGTGTATTATTACTTTATGTAATGGTTCAAGTTTACAATAAAAAAAAAAAAAAAAAAAAAAAAAAAAAAAAAAAAAAAAAAAAAAACAGTCCGTCCTGTCAAACGCACGTCACATGACAGCAGCAACTACTTAAAGACCCACAGACTTGTAAACAAAGAGTCGCTGTCATTTCTATAGGAGATTCACCATAAAGACCAAGTTGTGAAGTACTTTAGGAGAGCAGCGCGATCTGGCGATCATTATCCAGAGGATGATAATATGTAACACAGCCATAAATGAGGTTGGTGTGGTAATTTCGTTCCTTTCGAGTGCGCATGCGCATGAGCTCGGGCAACCTGAAAAAATGCCGATTTTGTTTGGTTAGGAAACGAAACTTATGAGACGGTTGTCGTTTAAGTTTATTAGTGGTTCTAAATATGTAATCGTAATCTTAGCAAGCAGTTTTTGATGAACTTAATATTTCCCCATTCAGACAGAAAGCGAGCGCATACATTCAAAGTATCAATGATGGCTGCCTATGGCAAGCCTTTTTAACATTTAAACCTTTGTTCTGTCTATGCATAAATATATTTAGAGATATTTTCAACAAAATTTTTATGAGTGATAATTATAATTCGACTAGTCAGAATGACAATTAGAGATATCTGCAATTGTACTAGTAAGAATTCAGATTGGTATATGTAAACATATTTTGACTAGTCAAAACTCTATTGAAGATATCTCTAATGATATTGTAGTTATCTTTAAAAGATGCGTCATATATCCGCAAATGTATTTAGAGATATCTCTTAATTCCGTTTCGACTAGTCAAAATTATATTTGAGTATATCTGCGTTGTATTTGCTTCTAGTCAAATCTGCATGAGCGACGCCATTTCCCCAGAGCATAGACATACAGGTCCTTCTAAAAAAAAAACTAAAATTCCTATCTCAAAAAATTAGCATATTTAATCCAACCAATAAAAGAAAAAAGTGTTTTTAATACAAAAAAAAAAAAGTCAACCTTCAAATAATTGTGTTCAGTTATGCACTCAATACTTGGTCGGGAATCCTTTTGCAGAAATGACTGCCTCAGGTGGCGTGACATGGAGGCAATCAGTCTGTGGCACTGCTGAGGTGGAGGCCCAGGATGCTTCGATAGCTCATCCAGAGTGTTGGGTTATGCGTCTCTCAACTTTCTCTTAACAATATCCAAGAAATTCTCTATGGGGTTCAGGTCAGGAGAGTTGGCAGGCCAATTGAGCACAGTAATACCATGGTCAGTAAACCATTTACCAGTGGTTTTGGCACTGTGAGCAGGTGCCAGGTCGTGCTGAAAAATGAAATCATCTCCATAAAGTTTTTCAGCAGATGGAAGCACGAAGTGCTCCAAAATCTCCTGATAGCTAGCTTCATTGACCCTACCCTTGATAAAACACAGTGGACCAACACCAGCAGCTGACATGGCACCCCATACCATCACTGACTGTGGGTACTTGACACTGGACTTCGGCATTTTGGCATTTCCCTCTCCCCAATCTTCCTCCAGACTCTGGCACCTTGATTTCCGAATGACATGCAAAATTTGCTTTCATTCGAAAAAAGTACTTTTACACTGAGCAACAGTCCAGTGCTGCTTCTCTGTAGCACAGGTCAGGCACTTCTGCCGCAGTTTCTGGTTCAAAAGTGACTTGACCTGGGGAATGCGGCACCTGTAGCCCATTTCCTGCACATGCCTGCACGGTGGCTCCAGACTCAGTCCACTGCTTCCGTAGGTCCCCCAAGGTCTGGAATCGGTCTTTCTCCACAATCTTTCTCAGGGTCCGGTCACCTCTTCTCGTTGTGCAGCGTTTTCTGCCACACAGACTTTCCACTGAGGTGCCTTGATACAGCACTATGGGAACAGCCTATTCGTTCAGAAAATTCTTTCTGTGTCTTACCCTCTTGCTTAAGGGTGTCAATGATGGCCTTCTGGACAGCAGTCAGGTCAGCAGTCTTACCCTTGATTCGATTTTGAGTGATGAACCAGGCTGGGAGTTTTTAAAAGCCTCAGGAATCTTTTGCAGGTGTTTAGAGTTAATTGATTCAGATGATTAGGTTAATAGCTCGTTTGGAGAACCTTTTCATTATATGCTATTTTTTTGAGATAGGAATTTTGGGTTTTCATGAGCTGTATGCCAAAATCATCAATATTAAAACAGTAAAAGGCTTGAACTACTTCAGTTGTGTGTAATGAATCTAAATATAGGAAAGTCTAATGTTTATACTGAAAATAATAAACTTCATCACAATATGCTAATTTTTTGAGAAGGACCTGTATAATAAAAAAGTAGACAAGTTTTTTTTGTGTGTGTGTGAATGCTGATGAAACGGTGGTACATTTGTTTTGGTCGTGTCATAACATTCAGGAGTTTTGGAATAATATAAATATTTTTGTTAAGGTGAAGGTTCTACCAGAATTTTCTATACAAAGGAAAATTATTATTTTTGAGTATTTTAATTCGGACCCCACAAGAAAATTGAGTTTCTTAATCAATTTAATAATTTTTTTAAGTAAATTTACATTCACAAATGCAAATTCACAAATAGTAAACCTGTCTTTGTGGTCTTCATTAAGGATATGGAGAATTATATAAAGTTGATTTCAGGATCGTACAATAAGAAAGCTTTAAAAACTGTCAAAATATGCTCTGCATTTAACATCTTAGTATAAGTAACCTTAAATTAACCCATGTATTTGAAAAAAAAATTGTTGATGTTATTTTTTCTCCCTTTCTCTCTTCTCTTTATCTCTTATGTTCTTTTTTACATTGTTTCATACTGTACTGTACTTTTGTCAATGTCATTGATACTGTAATTTTTGTTTTATGTACTGTGATGTATGTATATGTTGCTGGTTTCAGCGATAAAAAAAATCATAAAAAAATAAAATAAAAAAGTAGACGTCTCATGAGTGCACTATAAATAGACGCGATGAATGGAGGAGCTGCTGTTTATTTATTAACTTATTATAATTTTATGGTATGAAAAACTCAGTTTTAAAAGTAAGGAAGCAGAATATTTTATGCTATATAAAAAGAGCTGTATTATCAATAAATGAATCTCCTTTATCACAATAGTGGTGGAATCCTTTTTAATCTTACAGTTTTGCTATGTTTGTTTTCATGTACCTTGTGGAGTGGTAGAGTTGCTTTAACGCACTGCAAGCCGTTGATTATCCCGCTTATTCCATGGTCTGTTGCCAAGGTAGGCCTATATTTAAACTAGGTTTTCTCTTTGCTGGGCAATATTTGTCCGAATTTTTGTCCGTTTTTAATTATTAGATTTTCTAGTCCCTCCACTGAATCAGCTGTGACAGACTGACAGGCAGACAGAGAGCGCGCGCATCTGCGTGCTGAGGGGATGAGGGAGGATCTGTCTGTTTATCTCTTAACATTAATACTAATGATTTACATTTCATAATGAACATACAATATTAATATTATACTAATAAAAAGAACCATTGTAGGAAAAATCTCTCCTTTCCTCAGGTCCCTTCTCTATAGTTTCTTGTCACCAGTGAGTGTCTGCATCAAGACCGTCCGAGCTCGGAAGAATGAGAAGAAAATCAGCTGAGTGGTTCAATAGATTTTATTCTGACACAAGGGAAGGAAGAGCAATCTTATATACACACATCGAGGGTCCGCCTATAACTGAGCCCTAACACAAAGAATATTACCATAAAAAACAAAAACCAGGATACGTGAGAATGTGCATGTACACGTGAATATGCTGACACACACACTCTCTCAAACACACCAAAAAAACCCAAATACAAGCTGCTGTTGTCCATGAGAGAAGAGGAAGATAACGGCCTTGAGTCAAAAACTTGTAGGAGCGACTGATAAGTGGGAAAGGAGGAAGGGACAGAAAATGCAACAGCAGAGAGAACAAAAACAGGTTATACATGGAGTATACAGCAGTATAAAACTCACATACTAATAATTAAATCCTTCAATCCCCTCTTTTAGGCTCTAAAAAGCCTAACGCATAGGTATTCGCTCATACCCACGACCAGTCATACTCTCAATGGTTGCATAAACACGATTCATTATACATTGTACAAGACATGGGCCGCAACAGAAAATCAGTAGTGCGACAACAATAATAGGAATCATTATAGATATAAAGGGCGTCACCCAGCCAAAAAGATCGTGGAAAATATTCCATCCACCGTTATGATCGGGGCGATAGTCGGCTTTCATAGCATCTTTCAATTTAGTCAGGGTACCTAAGGCATCTCTCACAGCATCACTATTGATGTCATCTGATACATACGTGCAACATATCGTATTCAGCAATACACACACTAGAGGCAGTCAAAAGGTCGAGTGCCATTCTATTTTGCATTACCATAGTCCTAAATCTCTTTGTTTTGGGCCTTATCTATAACTTGAGATGCATTAATGAACAAACCCAACCTGTAATCCAATGTTTCAAGTCTCAGCATAACCTTTCCCACACCAATCTGAGGAAACAGGGACAATAGGACCTTGTTATTCGCAGACCATAATTTGAACTCATCAGGAACGTCCTCACCCCATATGGGGTCATGAGGCACAAAAGTGGGCACACTTCGTCGTCTCCTTGCTCCAGCGCCTGGTACGGCGGCCATGATGAACGTATGGTCAGTAACATGTATCGGGGCACATTGACCAGTCCAATTTGCATGTAGTGACATGTAGGCTGTTTGTCCACATAACCACCATCCACCTTGGACAACATAGGTGCCATTAGAGGGGCCCCACAGGTTCAAGGGCGCCCCTTCACCATAGGCCCATATCTGCTCACAGTTGAGAGTGCTGCCCATATAGATATTGCCAATGGTCTGATGATAACACATAGGATGCTTTAAGGTGTGGTTAAAGAAAACCTTGTGTCTAATTGGTTTTCCTTGTGAGGTATGATTAAATTTTACCCAAAACATTGAATCACAGGTTCCATCTTTGAGGCCTGTCCTATAAATGTCAGAATCATTTATTACAATGTAGCGGTCCTGATAACCACATCCAGCAAAGCTGGCATAACACTTAGCCTGAGTTTTTTTCATTGGTTTACCATAGGGTGTTCTGTTTGGCTGAGTGAGGCATTACTGAACAAACATAACAATTCGACATATTGTATGATTTTACCAAAACCTTCACATATTTATACCACAGATTCACTCCAATAGGGTCATCTCCCGGCTCTTCCTCCCAATTAAAATGTCCATGCTCACTCCATCGCCTGTGTTGATGATGTAAGGCAGGCAGTGAGATCAATACCACCAAGCATAGGATGATAAGTCCAGTCACAGCAACAGACACACTTCTCCAGCTCATGGTGTGAACTGACAGTTTCTATTTGATAAACAGCGCTGCGTGTTCAGCTCCTCTGCTATCAGATAGCAACCATACAGTATCCTCCGGGCGTTGTTCGAATTCAATGGCTGGCCAGCACTTCAATCATATGGGGCGCCCCTCTGGAAAGAAAAGAGAATCTCAAGACAGATTATGACTGTATATACATATATGCAAACAAATTTTAAACATTAGGTGGAGCCTCCTTCAGTCTGGTTGCATGGATCCACTGTGGGAAAGAGGAAGTTAATACAGCAGTTCGAGTAACAGCAACAACTTCAGTGGGTGCACTATATTTGGTATCAGAAAGACCCTCACCCATCTTAGCAAATAGTTTAATTAGTACTTTGTCCCCAACCTTGAAGGGGTGTGTTTTATCCTCTGGCATTGGTGCTGCACAGAAATGTAATTTAGCCCAGTATTGGTTTAAAACCCCAATCAGTTGTTGCATGTACTCACTAATATGAACATCACATGAGCCATCACCCAGTGCATGCCCTCCCTTCCTCCAGGGGGCTGAAAAAAAAGGTCTACCCATGACTGTTTCATAGGGTGACAGCCCCTGGAGTCCCTTGTGAGGGAACATTCTTATGTCCGCCAATACCACTGGGAGTAATGCAGGCCAGTCAGAGCGTCCCATGCTCTGCATGGCTTTTCTCAATTTGTCTTTGATTGTTCTGTTGGTTCTTTCTACTACACCTGATGACTGCGGGTGGTATGGTATGTGCAAGTGCCATGTAATGCCTAATTCTTTAGCAAGGCCTTGAATCACTTTTGCTGTGAAAGCAGTGCCTTTGTCAGAGTCAATGCCACATGGTATAACATATCTGGGAATAATGTCTTTTGTCAGATACAAAATCACAGTTTTTGCATCTTCCCTAGCACAGGGGAACGCTTTAACCCATTTTGAAAACCTATCTACAAACACCAAAAGATAAATATTCTTTTTATCATTCCAAATCGAACTCATCTTATACCATGTGTCATAGGACTATATATTTCATATATTTCATATCCCATTTGGGGTCTCCCATACCACCATAAGTCAGGCTGTGAGCAGATTTTAGATAACTGGGGTCAAACGTCCCTTCCTGGGGAAAATTTCACCACTGAGATTGAGCCTCAGTCCATCCTGCTGAATTTGAGATGTATGGTTCAGTGTAAAATCCCCATCCACATCTATTCATCCAATCTACAGGGGTCTCACTGGGCTCAGGCTTTGGAAAAGTTTGGCCCATGATGAGAAAACTCACTGGTGATAATTTGTTTTTTATTTCCCTATATCTAAAAAAGCGCGCTTTACCACACCTAGCAGTTCAGCTACCGTGTGATCTTCCACACAATGTGCAACCCAAATTTAATCGGGTACAGGAACACAACTATGCAGGATATCCCATCTTCTACACCATCGAGGTGTAGGATAACCATCTACACAATCCCTGTGTAGGATAACCTCAACATCTACACAATCCCTGTGTAGGATAACCTCCCTAATCTAAAAAATTCTACAGATAAAACAGGATATACCTAATCAGGTAATATGAATAAAATTCTCTTACCTGACCAGATATATCCCGGACGAGCCCCCAAGACTGTAGGAAAATTCTCTCCTTTCCTGAGGTCCCTTCTCTATAGTTTCTTGTCACCAGTGAGTGTCTGCATCAAAACTGTCCGAGCTCGGAAGAATGAGAAGAAAATCAGCTGAGTGGTTCAGTAGATTTTATTCTGACACAAGGGACGGAAGAGCAATCTTATATACACACATCGAGGGTCCGCCTATAACTGAGCCCTAACACAAAGAATATTACCATAAAAAACAAAAACCAGGATACGTGAGAATGTGCATGTACACGTGAATATGCTGACACACACACTCTCTCACACACACCAAAAAACCCAAATACAAGCTGCTGTTGTCCATGAGAGAAGAGGAAGATAACGGCCTTGAGTCAAAAACTTGTAGGAGCGACTGATAAGTGGGAAAGGAGGAAGGGACAGAAAATGCAACAGCAGAGAGAACAAAGACAGGTTATACATGGAGTATACAGCAGTATAAAACTCACATACTAATAATTAAATCCTTCAACCATATCAATTAAATACGCTTAAGGAATACGTATTATGAAGAGAAAGCAGCCAGGGCCCATTTTTAGAAATCGCTGCTGTTAAATATGGAGGGAAATTTAGGAAAAGAAACACATATCGGGTAAAGTAGGAGAACATTCTGCTTTATTTATTTAATTTTACCTGGAGTGTGTTTCGAGTCCCCAGTCACGTTTCTTTTGTCTTTCTACTACTTCTCTGACGAGGGAGGATCTGTATAATAGCTTTTTTCCCCCTGAACATTACCTTTACATACCTGGCATACATACTGTACAGTATAGCAGAATTTCCGCGATTTATATTTCATAATAAACATACAAATCGTATAAAAGGTGCCATATCAAATAAATATGTGTCAGAAATCTCTGCTGTTAAATATAGGTAAAGTTTGCATAATGAAAAAACATGTCAGGACAGGTCGGAGAACATTCTGCTTTATTTATCTTCTTTAAAACAAAAGCAATTAGCCAAACACGCAGGATCAGTGCGATATTACATTATTTACGGTCATAAATTAATTATGAAACTTACTTGCGATCGGTCAAAAACACCAGAGAACAAATTATAGGTTCAAATGTCCAGAGACTGACCGTTAGATACAGCAAAGGTTAATTATATATCCCGTTTTAACAAGAGATGCAGGAGAAGATTAGATCCAGCCGTGGGTCTTGATGGTCTAGCCGACATGAAGCTTCCCTCTTGGGGGGAGCCGTTTGCGGAGCTGCCGCTGACTGCCTGAGGCTTTCAACATTTTTAAAGACGCGCTTTTCATACACACAAACGGCCGATTTGACTTTAAAATAACCATATTCTCGCTTGAAAAACTCTCAAAACTTGAATTCGGAGCATAGTTTATGAGTATTTTCCTAATTTTGCGGATTTCCCGTCCGCCATTAATAGCCCTCGTTGGTTTCGTGCGCCCCATATAGATAGTAACGAGATGCAAACGTTTGGGAGAAGCGCATTTATTTTGAACTGTGATCAAAACTGACTGGAACTACCTGTGCGTTTCAACGAAATATACCACACCCTCCAGCCAATCAGAATCAAGAATTTCACCAGACCATGGAATAAAAAGGAATGAATCACACATTATTATAATAGTACAAACTATATACAATACTATAGTATAAAATAATACAATATAATTGAAAAGAGGCGCCACGATGAGTAGTATGAAGCTGCAGACTCGGAGCCTGCTGCATCTACAGTCCCGCACCCAGAGTTCCGCATTCTCAGACCCCTTGTTTTTCGAGACAGCGCCACCTTTCAAATTGGATCGGATACACGTGAAGAAACACGGTGAGTATCGTCAATTTTATTCAATGATTTCTTTTTTAATCAAACTACTTTATAGCTCATCGATAAATCAACATATGAACAGTCTATTTAACATTTGTAATGATAGTTTGTAACAACATTTGAGCCGTTAATGTATGTTTTTTTCGTCTTTTTCCCCCGAAAATATTTTGATAGCTAACGTTAGCCTTTAACCTTGAACTTTTTGTAGACAAGCCATTGTAAAAAAAAATTATTATATGTAGTTGACATTAAAGTAGTCTAAGTAGATTAAGTGTGTTAATATCAAAGAATGTCATCATTAATTATTTAATCAGATTTACCTTTTTTTTTTAATTATCAGAACTTTTCTCCTAAAACTATAAATTGAATTAATTAATGCCAGAGTAATTATTTTACTTTATATAATTTATATAGACTACTTAAATTATTTCTTAAAACGTAAGTATTCATATGGATCAATATGTATTTTACTGTGTTATGAAGTTGTTGCCATTTACAACTCATAGGCTACAGTTGCCTAATAATCAAATTTGCTATGCCTTCATTATGTATTAACCAGTCTATGGTATTAACCAGTCTATGGTATTAACATGTGAGCTAGAATGTGTCATTTGGCCTTTTTTGGGGGTTTCTTGTTTTAATTTGTTTTGACTGAAATTTGACTGTATGGGCTCTGTGGGGTGGTCTTAAATTTTGAATTTGAGTTTGACTCTCTTTTTTTTGAAGATTGATATAACAATTATATAACAACCATTTAAAGATTAGATTCCTAAATGACTCATCCAGGGCTGTGATCATTGTCAACTTCAACATTGTCAATTGATTATCCAATATGCTCTTTAGCTATATTTTTAATGGTTATGCCAATTATTCATTGATGGCTTGTGTATATATAAAACAACACTTTTTATTTGCCCCGCAGGATGTTCTCAATGGGAAACCATCAAAGTGGTTCCCCCTAAAGCCACGTGTGCCAGTCTTCATGGACAGTGAGCAGCAGTGTGCCATTCTTTTTGAACACCTCAAAGCTCTGCTACACAATTGTCAAAATCAACTGAACTTCACAAATGAAGTGGAGTTCATTTGTAGTTTTCTTTTTCCTGAGGTAGGCCCGCACATGTTTGTCAATTGGATTGTTTCTATTATTGCCATATATGAAATGTTTTATACATTAATTAATTAATGTATTTATTTATATGGACAGGCCATCATTCATGGCCTGTGTGAGCTACAGGCATTATCCTGGCAGGAGGCTGAGGAGTTGTTCCTTCGTGGCCCTACTTATCACCCTAGGTATGCTTGTAATTTGCATTTGCAAAAAAAAAAAATATTATTACACAATATATTGGACAGTGGCATTCATCTTTTATTTTAGTGAAGTTGAGGAATTTGACTGGTTGATTGCCAAAAGAATGAAAAAAGAAGCAACATTTGCCTCCCAGAAAGTAATTATTTTACCTTCTGCATTTACATTACATTTTACATTTATTCATTTAGCAGATGCTTTTATCCAAAGCAACTTATAAATGAGGAGTTTTTTTAT
Organism: Danio albolineatus; assembly: GCA_903798035.1. Classification (NCBI taxonomy): domain Eukaryota; kingdom Metazoa; phylum Chordata; class Actinopteri; order Cypriniformes; family Danionidae; genus Danio; species Danio albolineatus. Next base: position 2,549,031 of record CAIGQQ010004833.1, read on the forward strand.
TGCAATTGAAGACGAAAATAAAGTCACTAACACAATTCTTTCTTCCTTTTTTCTTTGCTTTGTCCTGTTTACAGCAAGATGACAGTGATTAAGGTGATTGTTAAATAAAGTACAGAATTGTTCATTATTGGTGTTTTGTCTATTATTTGAGTTTTGCTTCACATTTAAAATATCTAAAACAGGTTTTGTAATGTTAGCATGGTATAATGTTAATTAGACCATTATATGTTGAGCTGAAAGAAAAATGGAATTTGAAACATTGTACAAAAACAAACTAAAACATTGTAGCAATATAATGCCACATAATATTTATCAGATGATAGTTCAATTTGTATTTGTATCGGTTGCATCAGTAATTTCCTTTCAATTACACCCAAGCTCAAAAAATAAATACTGGGTAATTAGTAAGTTTGAGAACACAATGATTTTATTATTATTTTTTTGGCACATGCATTAAGCAGGGAACGCAAATATATATTTGGATAAGTTTAAACAAAAAGAGACCGTAATATTGCATTCTATTGTTTTCAATGGCATTTGGATGAGGGTGTTATACGATCTTCCGAACAGCAGGAGGCGCTGTCTCGAAAAAACGAGGGGTCTGAGAAGAATGCGGAACTCTGGGTGCGGGACTGTCGATGCAGCAGGCTCCGAGTCTGCAGTTTGATAATATTGATGTAGGCTGCTAGCTACAGTGGTGAAATTATTATTTCAGTTATATAGGACTTTCTGTATTAGTTGATGCCAATTAAAAGAAAAAGAAAAATGAATACTTTCATCATCAGGCTAATTAAATATAGGCAATATATTCAGCACATTAAAACCTGCTATCTATAAGAATTATTTGGAATTTTAAAATAAACATGATTAGAGCAGTAGGTTTTTCACCAGCTAAAAGAGGATTTTAAGTCAGTTATCTTTTGCTGTAGTGTGTTAAACACTTAAAAACAAACCCCAGACTGAAGCAAAGTTAAAATAAAATCATTGTTCTCTAATGATAAGTTTGTGTTTGCAAATCCAGATCGTTGCGATAATAAAAATGTTTTTATTTGGCTTAAAAGTGTTTGGCTTAAAAATTGTCCTGGGTTTTAACATATGCATTTAATTAGAGCTGCTTTGAAAGCACTCGACTCATAAATCATCACACACTGTTCTCCCCTACAGAAAAGTACATTTAGGTTCAAGTGCATGCTTTTTAATGTAAACGTATCGGTATCGATATCGGCGATACTGGCCCTGTATTTACTTGGTATCGGATTGATACTAAATTTTGCAGTATCGCCCAGCCCTAGCACTAACAACTTCACGTCTCGCGAGAAGACAAAGCGAGAATTAAAGAAACATCACACAAATTATACATGATAAAACATTAGAAATAAATTTGCTATACATAAATGTGAAACAAAAATTTGGCAGGAATTATATCTTTAGTTATCACATACATAATGTAACATTACAACAACAAAATTATATAAAATTATTAACATTAAACTGGCTCTTACAATGGTATTGATTTGGTGTTGTGTCGAGAACTGATTGAAAATAATCTTTTATTATTAAAGGGATTTTTAAATGATCTTTTATTAATATGTCCCAGTAAATATCACTAGTGTGAAAAGGAACACAAGTTGTTTAACTGCAGTTACCTGGAAACTGCAGTCAAATGTATGCTGACGTACGTTTTTGTAGTTTCACAATAATATCGATATAATGGAAAGCACTGTGACTTTGAATGTTTGTGATAAAATAATTTATTTTAAGACATTACTTATAATATTCTAATGAATGAACACAGTACACACTGACAATCTGAAAGGGCACCAGGTTCCCAAATTTGCCCTACCATTGACTTTTATTTGAATGAATATAGGCATGTATACCAAGAGAAACATGATCTGATGTAAATTTCACGACATTCCAAAGTCCAAGTTAACTCTGACCTTCAGAGTCGTATCACAACATGCAGCAAGTCAGTGGAGTAAACAAACAAAACATCATAGGATGACCTTTGCTAAAATTAGAAAAAAAAAAACTCAACCTACAAGTTTGCAGTAAGGTGGAGTAGGCTACATTGTGTATTTCTTTTACATTTTGTATTTATTATTAGTTGTTATATGTGTAGTTTATGTAGCCTCTGTTCAGCTATTCAATTTTCATCTTAATTGAGACTTTTTCCGTGTTTATGGAATTTTCTTTGACAGTGAATATTTCATTTGTATGAGTCATAAATCCATCTTTTCAGGTTCATGGGAAATGGGCTAGTTATAGCTGTGGACCATGATGTCTGGTACAGGCAGCGTCGTATCATGGATCCAGCCTTCAGCAGCTCATGAGTCAAATATAGAAAATCAAAATCATGAAATGTGATTGTGGCATACAGGATGATGCCAAGAACCATGGTGGCAAGAATACTAATGGGAGACACCTACATGACACATCATCTTAGGCCCAATCCCAATTCTATTTTTGTACCCCTACCCCTTGGCCCTTCCCCTTGGCCCCTACAACCGAGGGTTAAGGGGAAGAGCCCCTAACAATTGGGACAGCACTTCAACACCTGCACACGTCATCATATGTCATCGCGATCTCTTGCTTCATATGAGATCAGACGATCACGACTGCTGTAGTTATTCCAGTTGTGTTATTGTTTGGTGTTTATCTTCAGGAAATCACTGAAGGCATATATCATGTTATCATAAGGATCTAATGTGGCAATAAGATCGGAACTGTACTGTGCATTTACTCCGTGGCCATATTCATCTATGTAAACACACGAAAACAACATTAACATTATAGCAGACACTGTAAAAAGCTCATTCCCAGACACTAGACATTACTGACAGGGTATTCGAGTGTCATCGTGTGTCAGAATGTTGTGGGACTGCTGTACATTAGTTATGATTATGGATTATAGATCGTGAAATTTAGCGTTTTTTTTTTGCGTTTTTTTTAAAGTATGATGGTAAAACACGAACGCGGTTATGAATATATTAAAACATATGTTTGTTTGTCGTAAAAATTCGTAATAATAACAAAAAATACTAATTTGTGGATCTCCTTACTTCCGGGTTCAGCTATCCTGCCGCTGTGGCAGGTGCATTCTGGGACATTTTCTTACCCCTTCGTTTTAAGTGTGGTCCTGAAAAATCTTCGTTCGAAGGGGTGTATACCCCTTGCCCTTAGCCCTACGCCTTGTAGCTAAAGAGAATTGGGACACCACTACCCCTTGACGTGAAGGGGTAAGGGGAAGGAATTGGGATTGGGCCTTTATTTCCTATAACAAGCTCTCCTCTTTTCCTAAGATCCTCTGTTGGATTTAAAGATCCAGCAAAGTGCTTTGAAATGTGTATTTTTGTATGCAATGTTTGACCTAATCTCAATTTAAACAGGAGGACAATGAAAACTGAGTTTAGTCAATAACGAAACTCAAGTGACCAAAACGCAAAAGCAGACTTCATTCACCCCTTTAGGCCCATTCACACCTGGACCCCTTTTGATCGTGTTTTCCGTCTGCGTTTAACACCTCGTGACTAAATAAAGGGTGCTAATGTGATTGTGCACACCACGAGCTAAACACAAGACGTAAAAGCCTCATGCTCATTTTTCATGCTTGTCGAGTCAAAATCTTCTCCACCAATTAGATTGCCACTTTTGTTCACATGCACTGAGCTGCTGAAGCTATAGATAACAGCACTTGGAGGCGCTCAATCGCAAAACTGTCAATGCAAGCGCACATTGAAGAAGATGCAATATGAACGTGGAGCTGCTGAATGCACTCGGGAACAATAATCATTTCTTTATCGCTGTAGCTCGAGCTGCTACTTAAACCACCCATGCTTGTTTGAATTGCCAACAACAAGCGTGTCAACTTTCTCGTGTCTTCTCCTGTGTTACAAGCGGGTGTCAGAAGCACCACCCTGTGCACCATCTAACATCAAGGAGTGATTTTGTATACTCTTCTGCTCAAGGCCAGAGAAAATCGATTGGGCTTGAATGTGGAAAAACGTCTCGAAAACGCTGAAGATAATCGCAAACGAAAAGCATCCCGGTGTGTACGAGCCTTTATGCTGTGTTCACACCAGACGCAGCAAGCACAGATAAACCTCACTATTCGCGCGTAAATAGACACGTGAACATTTTGAGTTTACGCACTTCATTCGTGTGTCAAATCTGCTTCATTTGCGCATCAACTTAACTTCACAACAGACGTGGATTCGCAAGATGGGCAGGGCTTCTGTCTGCCCCGTGACTCTAGCTACGATGCTAAATGGCTAACATGGATTTTATTGAGAGAATAGCTGTGCTTATGTGCTTTATGATGGCTGAAAAACAGCGTTCGTTTAGAGCCATGTCTGAGTCCACTAGATCCTTTCAGAGGTTCAACCAGCTCTATGAGTTCATAAACTCCTCCAGAAACTGAACCTGGATGATGGAAGCTTTCAGCGGTGCTCCTGACAGAGCCGAGCCCAGTTTGATGAACCATTGTCGGTGTCGGCAGGAGGATTTTCCCCCGAGACACCAACAACAGGCGCTTTGTCATAATCACGCCCCCACAAGAGCAAGCTCCTGATTGGTTTACGCGACGCGAATGTCCGTTGAAGTTCAGATTTTCGCACCGCTTCGTTCGCGCAAATCGCATTTTGAACAAATCTTCAATATGACTCGGGAATGACGAGTCATCCCAGGGAGTGATTCGTTCATCCGCACATGCGCACAATTTCGCAGGTGGTTTCGTTTATTTTTTAAGTCTTTTGAGTCATTCATCACGTGAAAGACTGAAGACAATCATATGTATTTAGAGCCGAACAAGGATTTGATCCATTCATCTCCCGAGTCCTCAGTTTGAGTCATTCGTGGAAAGGCAGAAGCCAAACATATACGTTTAGAGCTGGAAAGAGATTTGAGCCGTTCATCTTTCGAGTCCTCTATCAGGTTTTCAGTCCGATCATTCATCACGTGTAAGACTGAAGCCAATCATACTGTATGTATTTAAAGCCGGAAAAAGATTTGATCCGTTCATCTCTCGAGTCCTCGGGTTTGAGTCATCACGTGAAAGGGAGAAGCCAATCATATGCATTTAGAGCCGGTGTCATGAGAAATCGGGTCCCCCTGACAATTGAGTCCGCTTAGGACTCCAAATGGGTCGGCTGTGTTGAATGCCTTATTAAAAGTGCTTTTTATAGTGTATTCTCAGTCTTTACATTTTAACATGACTTAGCATATTACTAACAATATTATCAGTAACTAAAATTTAAAGACACACACTTAAAATAATTAAAACCTTTGTAAACATGTAATGATATCTTTTGATGTTTTTGTGTTTATATGTAACATTATGAATCCTGTAATAAATGTAATTTTTTTTAAAATATATTTAATGTGTTACAGTTATGTTCATATATGTACAGTGGAATTTTTTTTATTTTTTACTTTAAAAATGTAGCCTACCAGGTATGTCAAGACTGTTAAACAATTTCATAACAAGTGAGATAAAATAGAGAAACAATGTAAAACTATGTTTATTTTTAAACACTAGGCTATACGATTAAGTGGTTTTTGTTTGTTTGTTTGTTTGTCTTTTGGAACAAAATGCTATTGTTAAACCATTAAAAAACATTACATCTAGTCAAATTAGTTAAAACTGATGTTTTGACTAAACAAAAATGTTTTTTAAAGTGTTAATGTACCTATACTGTTAAAACATTTATAACAACATATATTCTAAAAAGAGAAACAATGTACTAAAAGTTTCTTTTTAAACAGTACAAAGGTGATTTTGTGTTTTTGGAACAAAAAGGTAAGCAATAATAACTTATTGTTAAACCGTTAAAAAGACAAGACTCTATATATTTATAAAATTTTAAAAAATATGTTTTTAAGTTAAAAAAAAATTACCAAGTTACACATTTCATAGCAAGAGATGTTATTTCAAAAACTGTATAAATACAATTTAGTGTTTTTTTTCAGTAAAAATGTACAAAGTACAAAGTATTCAATATTGTTAAAATGTAATGCTGACACTTCAAGCCTAGGTGGAATCAGGAGAGCTAATGAATCCTGGTTGGTGTAGGACCTTAGGATTTCTGTAAAACAATATTTTAATGTTGAGCACTTTTAACCAATTAACATAAGTCATCAAATAGAATTACAGTTATAAGTAATACAATTAAAGCGTGTGTGAGTGGGTTTGGAGGATATGGGCTGTAATATAGGGTGTATTGGTGTTGGGCACCTTTATCAGCTCAAGAT
>CAIGQQ010004836.1:912-15371 GCA_903798035.1 Danio albolineatus
ATAAAATAAAATAAAATAAAATAAAATAAAATAAAATAAAATAAAATTAAATGCCACTAGGATTTTGTGAGTCCAGTAGTTCTTGAGATTAAACAAAGACATCATTTTACTACATTCCCGTGTATTTTCACAGCAAATTAAGCAAATGATGTCATTTTTAGGATGCAACTATTTTTAAAAAGTCTTTGCCAAAGCAAGCACAGTCTGAATATATGACAACATAACATCTAATATAACATAAATAAAATCAGATCCTTGTGCAGACACTGCTTCTTTTTAATTTTATTAAAAAAGTGCATGTACAACCTGACCCCAGCTGACCTACCTGATATTTGTGAGTTTTGCAAAGCTATATCATAACTCAAAGCAGCACTGATGCAAACTATAAGTGAAACCATTTAAATCATTCAAACCAGTAATGAATAAAAGAATCAAACCTATGCAAAACTATGCAAACTAACACTATGCAAAAGGAGAAAGGACAAAGAAAGGACGCCAGAGGTAAAAAAAAAAAATCTAAAACCCTTTTGAACACTCAAACTGCTCATCTAAAGTGAACCTGAGGAGAAAAAAAAACAACAACAACAAACCCTTGATGGCATTAATATCAATGTCAGGTTTAATCTTCTATCTAAAACCTTCTAAATAAATGCACTATATGTATGTACACTTCATATTCTTTCAAAGTCCACTCGAGATGTCACAGGTTATGTTTTTATCATTGACAAAACTTGTATAGACCTTTTTATTGACCCATTTCCAAACAATTTGCATAAGTACTAGTATTATGGTGGGCTATGACATGAATCTGCCTCAACAGAAACATTAAAAATGCTTCCTCGAGAATGCTGCTGGGGCATTTGGCCTGCGGTCATTTGAATGCTATTAATTGCACTTCAAAGGCCTTGAGAAATATCAGAAGCTCAACATAGAGACCCTGAAGCCAAGTTTATTTATTCCTACGTGGTTCCCTTTTATTCTGGGTAAAAAGGAAAAGATGAACTGCAACTCTGCAGACATCAGACACTAGCGGCTCTGACAGATTACTGTAGACCTTGTCTCCATGAAATACGGGCGAAAGTGTTAAATACGCAAGAAATCAATGACCTGTTGGCTGTTCGAGCAAGGTTGAATGTTAGAAGCATTACGTTTCCTTTACAATTTCACTTTAGAGAAGAGCATTTGAGCATTAAATATACATTTGTGTTGGAATACTTGTTTGTGAATGGCACCGATAATTACCTTGTCATCTCTGTCAAAGTCTTCATCCTCGTCCTCCAGCAAATCCTCCACTGCTTGCTGATGTGCATTGTGAAGAGCAGAACAAAAGAGGGCAGGGAAAAAAAGAGGGGGGGAAAACAAAGAGAAAATCAATTTCACATGTACACTTAGGAACATCTCCACAACTTCGAGTGAAAACAAATGATAGCACGTATAGTCCTCTGATAGAAAGCAAACCCTCAGCGCCTGACCTCAGTCTCTAAAGTCATCAGTTGCGTCCTCTTGTCCATAAGGTTAAAACCTCAATAGAGCCTTTGGCAAAGGGAAGCTGATGACATAGAACGTTAACTATGTGCTTCAGTGGACCAGATCCAGGGCAACAATGGTCGCTTCAAAGCCCCTTCAGGTTTTCATACTTAACTCGAGCACACAAAGAGCTGTATGCCCATGACCTCGAGAAATGCTGCTGGCTACGGGATCCTCCCAGAAGAACGTGCAACTCACAGACCAGCAGAAATGATGAAAGAGTGACGCTGAGAATGTTGAGAGCAAGACAAAGGGCAACAAATTGCTTATCAATGTGTTGAACCATACATGCATTCATAGGAACTACAAACACACATGCTTTTCAAACATTCATGTGCTAATGTTTGGGAAAACCGGAGCACCCGGAGGAAACCCACATAAACACTGGAGAACATGCAAACTCCACAATTGCCAACTAGTCCAGCTAGAACTCGAACCAGCGACAGCTCTACCCACTGCACCACTGTGACGCCCAAATACAGTATATATAAGAGTTGCGCAAAGTAGGGCCTGTGGGCCAAAGCTGGCCCATGGTAACCTTTGATTTGGCCCACCATCCCAACTTAGAGGATAGTGAGAATGATGGAGAGGGTTCGGGCAAATGCCTTTAACATAGAGATCTCATTTCTAATTTGACGTAACATTTTGTGTTAGTACGAGGTCCCTTTCATTGCTCCTTGCAGCTTTAATTAGTTCATTGTATTGCTGAGCTACAAAAAAGCAAACTGAAATGAAATGTTTCAATTAAATCTTCAAAATAAATCTTTTTTTTTTTAAATATGCAGAAGACAAGAAAGATGGCAAGAAAGTCAAGGCAAAAACAAGTAAGATTTTGTTATAAATGATATTGTTTACTGTAATAAGTTCATTATAAAATGTAAAATAAAATACTGCATAAAATAATATAAAGCAATGTTTTCAAGTCATTTTTAAATAATGTTAAATAAATTAGGAATTTACTCATGGCAACTATATTTACCTCAACTAAGTTTGGTTTTCGACCCTTCATAAGAAAAAGGTTGGGCACCCATGGTATATATAGTCAAAATATAGTTAAAATGATAAATTAAAATTAAATTAAATTAAATTAAATTAAATTAAATTAAATTAAATTAAATTAAATTAAATTAAATTAAATTAAATTAAATTAAGTTAGTTCTTGAGATTTAACAAATAAATTATTTTTTCAATTAAATATTATGTATTTTTAATATAATTACATTATTTTTATTATTTAGTTATTTTTTGGTAAATATAATTTCAAATACTTTATTATTTGCTTGCATATATAATAATTAGTTATTAATACATTATTAATATTAAATATGAGCTATTTCTTAATTTTGGGTGTTCACACTCAAGCACTGACACCTGTGCAGCTATGGGGACTTCCTGTTGCTGTAATGATTTTTATACTGAACAAACTGTATATTCCATTATCCTACCCATAAGAATCTGCATTTTACATTTTCAGCAAACTTAATTCTGTGTGATTTATGGAGGTCAACATTTACTGGTGTCGCTATTCTTGTGGGGACATACACAATCCCCACAATGTAAGGAATACAAGATAAAAACTGCTTATTATACTCTACCCCTAAGCCCAACCCTGACAGGAATCCTGTGTCGAAAAAAACAATAAGTATGAGCATTCGTAATAATGAAGACACAGGATATGTCCTCATAAACCACCATAACAGTGTTATACCTAAGGTATACTCAGGTCACAATACAATTTAGTGTCCTTGTAAACCTCATAAAAAACACACAAACACTCATTTACTCACAGTATGAATATCCGTCTTAGGAAAACCCTTGAAAAAAAAAAAAACTGCAGCAGCAACATGCTACATAATGGCCAGTAGCCATCTGACAGACACCTACAACATTGTAGCCACAAGACATTGCCTTACATGTTTTGCACAGTTCGAATTGTTCGTTTTGTTCAATTTGTTCAAATTGTTATTTTTTATTAATCTACTTAATCTATTTTCCATACAAAACCAAAACATTTTACGTCACATACACTGATCCTTGGGAAAGTGCAATCATTGACGATTCTACAGACAGTAAAACTGTTTCTAACATATGCCACTTATGTTTATCTTTCACAAGCATATAAAAGCTTCCTGCGTGAGCTGGTAATTTGGCAGCATTAATTATTCAGATCTCATTGGCTTGTTAATCAGAACTGTAGAAACCAAAATAATCAGACGATATGTTGGCACACAAATAAAGAGTTTATCTCGGTCAACTGAAAACATTATATTTGGCCTCCGTGGCTGGCGGGAGCCCGGAGGAGTATGTATCACATGTCTGTTTTTGTTGCCGGAGGACTGAAAAGACATAGATCATTATTTTTGTTCTTGAGGTTCCTCCTGTCAATCCCACATCAAAGCTTCAAGGTCATATGTGTGCTATTTACATACGACAACTCGGGCATCTGAAAACAACAAAAAGCTATCAGGGGAGGAATACATCTCCTTTTTGATGATTTTTTTTTGGGGGGCGGCTGGGCTCCATGAATTTCATCAGTTTTTTGTGACATCCAAAAATTGTTACTTAGCAAACAATAGCTTTTGTTCTTTTGTCTTGTCTAAAAGAGAGAGTGTATGGCTGCTATAAGCCTCTTATGTAAATGCAGCCTGCGGCAGAAACAAAAGGAGGGTTCAGGATAGATACACGCAGTGTTGTGAGGAGACTAGCGATGGTGTTTTGCGGTAGTCTAATAGCACACGAATCGACTAGAAGAGCGATGTTGCTCAGACGCTAGGTTAGCCAGGGGTCATATGCTGGGAAAAGCAACTTGGAGGAAGTTGAACTTCAAGCAAACCCACGGTAGCCTGAACTCCTAGGTTCGGCAGTCAATATGTCTCACTTTCAGACAGAAATCCAGACTAAAATAGCATCAGAGCCGTTGTTTGGCCTTTCTGTTAGCGGCAGCACCATCTCTGGACCAGCGGCGTGACATACATCCTGGCGAGTTAATGCACTTTCTCTTGCCTTCTGCCATCAGTGGAGGAAGAACCCTGCTATCTACACTTTTAATTCTAACCTTCCCTGTGACAGGTGCGCTGGGAATAGACGCCCTAGCTAGACAAGCCATCCAACATGAAGATATGCACTTTCATTTTTTTTTTCCTTGCCTCTCAGCTCTTGCGCTCTCCCCTCCTCCAGCTCTTCTTTGAAATGTGAGACATCTCTAGCGTCTCCAGCTGCTCAGGGGCTGGCCCTGCTTTGTATGCCGCGTGTGGACGAAAGGCCCGGGAGAGCCCAGGCCTGGAAGGCTGATAAGGGCTCTCGCTGGAGCACATCGAGCCCAAACAGCCTCTTCACAGGCTGTCAGAGCCCTGCTGGTCAGAGGGAGGGCTTGAGTTTGCGCCAGCACTGGCTGACTGTGGTCTGACCTCTGCAGGGGCTCGAGTCAAAGAGTACGACTGTTGGCGCACAAAGAAACTCTGTTGATTCTGTTTAGGCGTAGTATTACGTTTCAATAAAAGCGGTCATGATTCAAATGTGAGGACAATGGGCAAAATAATAGCTGGGATGTGTGGGAGAGGGACAGAGCAGCGAGAGAGTCTCTTTGGGGCTGAGCTGTACGGGGCACGCAAGCCATCGGGAGGACGCGCCAGGGTCGTGTCTATCCAGAAGCCACAGGAGTCAACGGTGTCGCCGGTCCCGCGACTGTAATCCGCAGCAGCCCTGAACCCACAGGACCCAGAAAAACACTCTGGCTTTCTGTTCCGTAAATAAAAGCCTGGCTTCTCGAGACAAGCCTGCGTCAACAATGGCAGCAGCAGCAGCAGCAGCAGCCGTGACAAAAATCACACGCCGCTGCAGTGTTGTTAGCAAAATCACGGGTACAAAAGTTCACAAAGACGAAGTTCAGGAGCTGCCAAAGTTGCTCCCCGCCTCGCCTCCAACCTCGCCTGCGAGCCGTGGCAGCACAGGGGAAATCAGCAGGGCAACAAACGCTGCCAGTTCAAAGTGACGTGACCTTTTGATTTTGTCACCTGTCAGGGGCTGGCACGGAGGAGCGGAGACGTGTCTGCCAGGCGCGGGTGAAGCGCTGTCTCGCTAACGGGGGCACGGCGCTGGAAGAGGTGGTACCACTGAGGTGGATTAAAGGCCTAGAGCACCTCTCGGCTCTTCTTCTCACTCTTCCTCATCCTCTCCCGGCCCTGCCGTCACACTTCTTGCTTTTTTGTTGTCCCTGTTGAGCCCGTAGCTGAAACACCAGCCTGAGAGTAAGACAAGCTCTACCATGAAGCGCCTCTAGGAGCACGGCTGGCAGACAGACTCTCGCTCTGGTTCTCTTTATGTTGTCGTTTCGTGATTGACACTGGAGGTGGGCTTGACAGGCCTTCGTTTCCCCCCACAGCAGCCCACCTGTACCAGCGTATCCTTTATTCATGAAGCTCTATCCAGGCTGTTTGTTTTTCAAATTACACACACCGGAAGAAAAAGACAAAACACTACTCAAACCAGACAAAGCGAAAGGTAGGGAAAAGTTTATTCGCTAACTTGCTTTCTGTGACACGTAAATCGCTGACACTGTTAGCGGTGCTGAAATAAGGAGAGAGACTAACAACAAACAGCTATAAGTTTAATCTCATCTGTCTTGGTGTGTTTCTAGGAAAATTTCACTAAAAGTGTTATAAACCCCCACTAGCAACATCAAGTGAAATTGCAAAAATAACTGTTTACAAACTGATCCAAACACATCTACTGGCCTGTCTTGTTCAGAAAACAAGTAATCGCACCCTCTAAAGGTGCCATTGGTTGAGCCAGACATTTACATGATGGATCACTCAAACAAATAGACCAGTGTTTACACTCGTTGAGAAGTCATTTGCTTGGTATAGGGAAAAAAAGCTGTTTAACATTCACAGCCCTTCCTTTTTCACACATTTAAGCTTTAGAGTTTGCATGAAATGTAAATCCATGTCTATTATTCAAATGCACGTTACTGATGTTGTTGTATGTTGTTCCATCATGTTTTCCTTCTTTTTTTTACCTCGTTCCTGATCGAAATGTCATAACTGAATCTGGATCAGGATCTGCATCCATTCAATCGAAAACTATCAGACCCATGGGCAACACTTTATTTCAATGGTCCATTTGAGTATCAGTAGACTGTCTACTTATTATGTGTTGATACTGACATTCAACAGACATTTAACTGACTATCAGAACCTTTGCAAGTACATGTCAACTTACACTAACCCTACCCCTAACCCCAATCCTAACCCCAACCTAACAGTCTACTTATAATCTAATGAGAATTAGTTGCCATGTAACTAAAATTCAACAAACGGACCATTAAAATAAAGTGTGACCTACCTATGTCTCCACACTATATTGTCCATTTATTGATTTTTTCATTGCAGTAATCTGTTTTGCTCAGTTATAAGAAGTTTGCATGAAATTGTCACCAATAAATGAGTGATTCTGCTCCATCTTTATTGCATTTTCACTTAAAACAGGATGTAAACACTCTGTCTTTTTGTTCATAGCTTTATTTCATTATTGTGTAGGTGGAGCTGGATTATTATTAGAATCTCTCCTCTCCACTATCAGTATGGGGCAACCACCTGGATTATGCAACAGCAGCCACAGTACAATAGTACAGGTGCACTCACTATGGACATTAGGACACACACAAATCACAAGATAAGCACCCCTGCTGACCACACTAACACCATTTCCATCAATATCATTGTTTTCCCAGGTAGTGATCTATCCATGAACTGACCAGCATCAACACTGCTTGTGGTCATTAAGCAACCAGTCCTAGGTATCAACCAAATAAATATATCTATATATTTATTTTTTTATTTCTCATGAAATAAAGTATTTCCCAGTACATTATTCCAAATACCACTACTGCGGCTGGAAGGGCATCTGTTGCTTAAAGCATATGCCAGAATAGCTGGTGGTTGGCAACCCCTAAATAAGGGACTAAGATTGAGGAAAATTAATGAACGAACGAACAAACAAACGAACAAACGACTGAATGAACGAACGGACGAATGGACGGACAGACGGACAGACGCACGGATGGATGGACGGCGCAAAATATTACACTATGATGTAATACATTACTGGGTAGTTACCATTTATGCATTGTTAGCAAGCGCTGCAAGTGTTTTTACATGTTGCTAAGCACTAAATAGGGTACTCTGGGTTGATCATTCAGGGTGTTAAAGTATAGTGTTCAGCATAGTTGATATGTGGTAGCCATGCCATCAGTCAATAGATCTCAACCCTTGTGCAGTTGTCTCCTTCAAGTTAAGGCTACATAATGTTTCGCTATTTTTTTTCATCTGTTATGTACAAATTGTAAATCTGATCATTCCACAAACAAACCTCCAGTATAACAAACATTGTGAGTTAAACACTCAATTTGAATACTTACAGTAAGGCCAAATTTACTAAACAGAGCAAATTAGTGTGAGACCACAATTTCATAAGAGGACTAATAGGTATATAAATGAATGCACTGATAGTGTGCAAATTTTGCATAAAGACACATACAAAATAGTAAGAGCAGCTCAAATTATTATTATTATTATTATTAATATTATTATTATTATTATTATTCATTCATTCATTTTCTTTTCGGCTTAGTCCCTTTATTAATCCGGGGTCGCCACAGCGGAATGAACCGCCAACTTATCCGGCATTTTGTTTTACGCAGCGGATGCCCTTCCAGCCACAACCCATCTCTGGGAAACACATTCATACATTCTCATTCACACACATACACTATGGACAATTTAGCTTACCCAATTCACCTGTACCGCATGTCTTTGGACTGTGGGGGAAACCGGAGCACCCGGAGGAAACCCACGCAACCACGGGGAGAACATGCAAACTCCACACAGAAATGCCAACTGGCCCAACCGGGACCTGCCCCAACCGGGGATCGAACCAGCGAACGTGCTACTCACGCGCCACCGTGGCGCCCTATTATTATTATTATTATTATTATTATTATTATTATTATTATTATTATTATAATAACACGGTTTGGTAATAAATATGTTTTTCTTGCATTCTTTTGCAGTGCCTCTCCCTAGCAACTACTGCAGCCTGACATGTTAAGACATCAACTACATCAACTGTAGTAAATCATGTTGCATGAATCATTTAAATACTCCTCCCTCATAAATTTTGTGTCTGAAAGACAAACTCCTATGCATAAGCAATAAGGTCAGCTACAATCCATCAGTGATTTTTCAATGTATGTCCTCAGTAAATCCTGACAGCATTTTATTTTCTTTTTTAAATGCCAAAAGCGGCTTTGCCCAGGAACAAACTTATCAAATCTGGCACTTAAAGTTTAGTGCAGTGGTTCTCAACCAGGGGTGCGTTTCAGAAAACCATCGTTAGCAAACTAAGGTCGCAAGTTTCGTCGTTACAAATATACTGTAGTTCATTGAATTGACTTTTCAATTTGAATTTCTTAATAAATAGCCTTATTATTTATTTATTTATTTATTTATTTATTTATTTATTTATTTATTTATTTATTTATTTATTTATATGATTCATTTATGATATCACAATATGTGTTAGCTTTTGTAAGTGATTTTATGTTTTAGAATAGAATATAATGTTCTCAATAATATTTGTAAAGGAAACATAGGCCCTATATGTGCCATTTACATATATTTCAATTAATATGGAAAACGAGTGCATGTTTTCACCAAAACTAATATATTATTATTATTTTTTTAAATGCGTGTGTGTATAACTATAGGTTTTTATGAAACACTCGTCACTACATCGTTCTTATCCCAAACGGTGCATCGCACTATGATAGTTCAGTGCCAGTTACGTCGTTATTCGGAAATTCACCCCTGAAGGCCAACCATGTCACAGCATGACAAAATCATTTAATTACATAATTAATATTTTTATTTCTTTGAAATTACATTTTGTTTCTTAACTATTTTTTAAAAAAAATGCACAGAATCAGAATTTTACAGATGAGCCTGTTGTATAAAACAATTAGGATTGTTATCACACCAAAATAAACGTAGAGCCAATCATAAAGTCGTACCCTGAATATGAGCAACAACACTGTAACAGCAATACACACACTTCAAACATACATGAAGAAAATGAAGAAACAGCAAGCTTGCTAGAGGACACAGTAAGAGTAACCCTGACAATTAAGACTCTCTCTCCCACCACTGACAAGGTTGCAGAGAAAGAACCTCGGATGCTTAATTGCGCTGGAGCTGGTGAAAGAGACGTCACTGTGTTCTTCCGGCTCTGACAGTATATGCTATAATTAACACCTTCAAAACATCTGGTAAACTGTTTTCCAGGCCAGTGAATTCAGCGGCCTGGGTCTTCTAGGTCCAGCCATGGGCTTCAATCCCCTCCAATCACACTGAGCTGTCTAACGCTTGACTGAACCCGAGCGGCCGCACCAAAGCCCACCCGGATACTTCCAGGTCTCCAAACAAACGGAGGTGAGGGGTGGTGCTCGGGTGTTGAGCGCTGGCTAGTCATTGACAGCGGCTGTCAAAATGGCTCGGCTGGCTGTGCTGTTCCTCCCTTACCTTCATATTAAAACAGCTGCTTTCACACTCCTTACCAGTAGGGGGCTCTGAAGGCAGAATCAAGCAACGCAGCAGCTTTTGTTTACAAAAGAAACAGAGTGGCAGCAGTTGATCGACAGGCCTAGTTCAGAAGTCACATCCCATTGTTGAGCATCGAAATCCACGTTTATTTTTCTATTCAGTCTATTCAGATTCATAAACCAATAGAGTGGCACTACGCGCCAATCTGAGCTTCTCCCATTCGGCTGATTTGAGACAACGGTTTTGGGAGTGTAGCCTAGTGTTTAGTGCACAGCCATTCCAGATGGTAAAAAGGATCTTTAACAATAACCAGCAGTGACAGCGAGGTCAGGTATCTGGTGGAAGGGTGGCAGGCGGAGAACAGCGGAAGAATACGAGAGTCAGGGGTCAGCTGTCGACAGGTTAAGAGTTGAGCTGCAATGTCACATCTAGAGGTAACAAGTCCCTTCGAGAAATGTGACAGCTGAAAGTGGGTTCCTGCTTTCCCAGAACATACTAGGCGGAGAACAGGAGGGATACAACAAACAAGGGATAACATACAATCGGCCTTACGAAGATTTATCTGCAATAACAACCCGCTAGGATAACGATAGCATTTAGTGGAATAAATAAAGGCTACACTAAAAAAAAAAAAAAATTACAATTTTTTTAAAGGTAAGTGCATGGTCCATGGGCTGGATTTAAAGTAATTTAATTTGGTCATGTTCAGCTTATTCTGTTTGTTTAAACACAGCCCATATAAATTGTTTGTGACTTACCTTAAATAATTTTGTAAATCCAGTTAATCTTTTTTTACTGTATAATATTGATGTAAGACTATATTATTTTATTATAGGGCTGGGCGATATGGCAAAAATGCAATCTCTATAATTATTTTCCATATTAAACGATAACGATATACATATTTTATAAGTTGTTAATGCTTCCCGATTTAAAAGAGTACCCAAACAATGACTGAAGCCACAAAAATTAGAGGGTCTATTAAAAGGCATAACATATTTTCTGACGATCAATTTTCCGTGGCCGAAAAATTTGGTACATCCAACACACTTTTAGATTCCCATTGTTGCACATTTTGGAAGAGTGATTTGCTCTTAGATCAATATAGAGTAAAAAAACTCCAGAGCTTATCATTGTTATTGACAATGATAAACAACACATCAATTTTATTGTGATTCTATATATGTCGTTTATCAGCCCAGCCCTATTGTATTATGTGACTAACAAAATGCCACAATAAAAGACGGTCACACATTAATTTAATGGTCCGTTAGTTGAATTTAGGTTACACTGCATCAATATGCCAACTAATTCTCATTAGATTATAAGTAGACTGTTAGGTTGGGGTTAGGGTTAGGCTAAGTTGACATGTACTTGCAGCTTTCTTAGTCAGCTAAATGTCTGTTAAAGGAGCATTCAGCATTAAGCAGACAGTTTACTAATACTCAAATGGACCATCAAAACAAAGTGTTACCTAAAAGAGACAAGAAATTAGAGCGGTCAAAAGGAATCGATAAATCTCTGAAATATACAGAAATATTATTATAGATGCTAATTAAATGATTGAAGACATGGTCTTGCTTTAATGTACAATTATTGCTATTAACAAGCCATTAACTAAGAATTTTAGCTCCTTAAAGTATTTATTTCCTGCTTATTAATAGTTAGTAAAGTAGTAGTTGGGTTTAGGGATCAGGTAGGGTTAGGCTCATGTAAATCATGCAGAATATGTTATGTATATGTAATAATAAACAGCCAATATCTCACTAATAAGCCAGGTAAGTGGTTGCAAACTATTTATATATGGTGAATTTAAACAACCAAATCAAATTTAGTAATGTTCAACTTAATTTGTTTGTTAAATTAAGCCTATGAAACTGTCTACAATGACTTACCTTAAATAATTTAGTACTGTAAATACAATAAACCAATTTTCAGTGTATAGAATATTGATTCAAGACTATATCATTTATGTGACCATCAAAATGCCACAATCAAAGCGACATGAGATTAGTGCAGTTAAGAAGAATTTATTATTTCTGAAATCTGCAAATATACAGAAATTATTATTATAGATCCTTATTATTGAATTAATTTTTGAAGACATGATCCCGGTTTATTTTAATGTACAATTATTGCTATAAGGAAAACATTAACTAAGAGATTTAACTACTTAAAGCATTAATTTTCTGCATATTAATAGTTAGTAATGTAGTCGTTCGGTTTAGGGATCGGTAGGATTAGGGATGCAGAATAAGATCATGCAGAATATGTTATTTATATGTAATAATAAACAGCCAATAGCTTACTAATAAGTATGCTAATAAGAAATGGTGAGAATTGGTCCCTATAGTAAATTGTTACAGAAGATATATTATTTTATTTAAATAAATTGTTGGGTGAAATCAAAAGTATTTGCAAATGTATGTAAAACAATATAAAAATAATACAAAATTAATAATAAGTATTCTCTAAATAACTTACCATAACTCTATATAGTCAATATATTTTCATTCCTTAATTGATAGCAGCTTAGGCTGAAAACTCTATGAAAATGCAGTTGTCTATAAGAATGTTTCTGTGCTTTTGTGCCTATTTCCGTGCTTGTGAGTCGTACTATTACCTTCTATCTCTGTGCATACACAATATTTTAGCAGACCCCCATCCGCTGTGTTCTGTAAGAGACGTGCTGCAGCACATTACCAAAACACGCCATGCTGATAGTCAGATGTCATGAAAACACTTGGAAAAGTTTCACAGAAAGTCTTGCCGAGTAGGCTGGCCAGCATCTCCGTATCTCGTTTCTGTCTGTCTCAGTAAAAAAAAAAAAAAAAACAGCTTGGACTGTTGGAGCGCCGCAGCCTGCATTTATGTGTCAGCAGGTTTAGCGCAAAGCTACAGTTAGAGTTATCTGAAATGACATCCTGCCAGGCACTGGGAGCCTGGCATCTCTACTGTAGTGATGAAAGCATGAATGGGACACTTCCACAGGGGGAATATTAGTCCTTTCAAAAGCACATCAGTCCTCTGAGTGTGTATTTATGAAAATAAAGCAGAAATGGTAAACTCAGAAAGCATGGCTTTATCTAAATGTTACTGTCAGATAAGCTGCAAGTCACATACAATATTATGCAGTGCTCTCCATTAATAGTGGTGCACAAGGTAAATATGAGCAAAAATGTCTTTATTGGTTAACCTTTTCCACTTTTTGTTCAAAATAGCAATAAAAAAATATGAAGTAGCAATCATTTTTCTGACAACTCTTTCAATTCGGGATGATGTAGGTGATATCGGATTGTAGTTTTGGAGACTTTCTGTGCTCTCTGGATCAAACTGACTTCTTTAATTCTCTAGCTGTCAAGATATTTTTCCAGTCACACTTTATTTTGATGGTCTGTTTGTTGAATTTAAGTTACATTGCAACTAAATCTCATTAGATCAAAAGTAGACTGTTAGGTTGGGGTTAGGAGTAGGGTTAGTGTAAGTTGACATGTACTTGCAAAAATTTTTATAGTCAGTTAAATGTATGTTGAATGTCAGTGTCAACAGATATTAAGTAGACAGTCTACTAATACTCAAATGGACCATCGGAATAGAGTGCTACCATTTTTCCCACTCCAACCATTATCCTGAGGGTGAATTTGAACAGATAGACTGATTCAGGAAGCTTATTTTTTTATTTCCTAACGGACAATAGTGTTCATTTGTGTTTCAGTATTGTATTTGAAGTTTTCTTATAACCAGTTCATATTTTTGTTTCTTTCTTTATATATAAATAAATTATTCAAGAAAAGTGAGAAGATTTCAATAATTTTTCATTAAAGTTCATTGTCATACAGCAAATGTAAAATTAACAGTAAACGAAATTCATTATCAATGTAAAATAAAGCAAAATGCTAAAATATGGCAAAAAACTTTTGATTTTCTCCCTGATTGTTCATTAACCTTTTAAACAGAGTTGACAATAGCAGAGTTGACATTTTAAACTATTTTTAGTTCAAGATGCTAACCTCAAGTCAAATACCACATGATATATCTAAAACAGAATACTATGTATTTTATCATATTACAGTTCTTGTTTTAAGTGAATGAGAAATTCACTGAAAAATCTCAACAACAGAGTTGACAAATGATTAAACCGCTATTGGTGATACTTTATAACAATTGAAGCTGAATGTATTATTCAGGAGGCAGAAACAGTCATAAATTGATATAGAGGGTTTACTTAATTTAATAGTTTAATTTGTGTTATTTTTCCAAACTGTTGTTTATTTTGTGTGTGTGTGTGTGTGTGTGTGTGTGTGTGTGTGTGTGTGTGTGTGTGTGTGTGTGTGA
>CAIGQQ010004836.1:15771-40030 GCA_903798035.1 Danio albolineatus
ATATATATTTGCATCTATTGTATGTACTGTGTATATACAAATATATATTGTATGTATATATACATACATCAAAGTCCTGTTGAGATACAATATCTCTTCTACTTCAGAGTCGCTGTCAAAATTAATAAAGAGCACTATATATATATATATATATATATATATATATATATTAGAAAAACAAGTGAACAAAATAAATGATGGTACAGTAGATAATAATATCATTACACCCGCATTTAAAGATAGCTAAATGCCTTCCTCTGAAGTCCACAGTTAAGCATAAAGAAACACTGTCCAAGCTGAGGCTCATCAGTGAGTTTGAGGCTAATGAAAAGCATGTGTGTGTGTGTGTGTTTACTGTTTCTGAACTCCCTTGCTCTCACCAGCCCGTGTGTTGTGGTTACAGTCGTCAAAATGCAGAACAATGGCTTGTTGGAGAGCAGAGAGGGATGAGGAGGGAGGAATAACGGGTTAAAGGCATTACCTCGGACTCCAGCCCTCTCATGTGTTTTAAATCCACAGGTCCTGACAGTATCACCTCTGACCCATTACCTGAATCCCTGACGTCTGACCCAAATGGCTCAAAACGATGAATGAAAGAGAAAACCTGCCCTGAATCACCACGGATCATCCATTCCTATATATGTATATATATTCCATCAGTAGGTTATAGAATTTAAGAAAATATGTTGGTAACATTAAAATAATTAACATGAATTGAGCACAAACAATCCTGTACATCACATATTAATCATACTTCAGCATTTACTAATGCATTGTTAAAATTCTAAGTTGCATTTTTTTTAACATTAGTTAATTAATGTTAGTTAATGTTAATGTTTCTTAATTAGTTGAACCAACAATAAAAAAAATTCCAATAATTAAAGTTAACAAACATGTATACATTCTTTTACAAGAAGTTTGTTGATGATGTATGTAAATACATTAATTAGTATTAACTAATGTGCCATTATTTTAAAGTCTAACCAATATGTTTTACTCAAACAGCATCAATTGTAAATCCAAAGAAACCTACCAATTTTAAGTGATTTCTTTTACATAGCTACTGTAGATTTCTAAATTGTGGAAAATGAATGTTAAGGTATTTTAATTAGATTTAATACACAATGCATATTTACCATTTCTGGAAACTGCAAATTAGATGAATACAATATACTATAGATATAATTTACCACCACAGCATATTTAAGTAAAAAAATAAAATAAAATAAAATAGCACGCATATTATTTCATACTGTTTATGCATTACAAGATAGTTGTTTTGGTTTCAATGCTGAGGAAATGAATGATTTCAAAATATGAATAATACACACATAAGCCTACAGACTGAGCGCTGGTGAGTTTTTTTGCAAACAATGTCGCCATCTAAAGGACATCATGATTACTGTACAGACACTTTCTTGAGGTCCTTCGGTTCTTGCAACTTTGTTTCACACTCTCTATTCTTTGGAAAGTCACAAAAGTGTCACATAAGGTACGAGATTAAAAAATAAAAAAATAACAGAGACCCCCGCAGTGAAACTTTGATTGCTTATATTCAGGACACTCAAAAAAAAAATGTAGTTCATATGCTCGTCCCATTTACTATCCTAGATATTTCAGATATATATATAAAGGCACTATTCTTAGGTAAAACCTATGTACACCCTGAAATAATGATCTACAATTAATTTACCCTCTACTTTGAGCTGGTGATGGTTTTATTCAAGCCTGAAGCTTTTGTTCAATTACTGTATCAAGTTCTTAAACTTCAACGAAACGACTTTCAAAAATCTACACTGGTATAAAATCAATTCCATTGAATAATCTTCAAGGTGAGCTCTCTTTATGGCTGTTTTTACACTAACACTCGCATTCACTTAAACAGCAGTCTAAAACCACACAAAAGATGACAATATCAGGCATCGCAAGCACACACTTTCAAGATACACGTGTTGTGCATGATTTTAAAAAAGAAAAGAAAGTCCTCTTCAGATTGACACTGTGATGACACTTTAATTAAAATATTCAAATAAATAAACAGCTTGAAGTGCAACACTGAAATACCTGAGTTTCCACCTGTTCTGTAAATTATCAGCTTTTTATGAGTGCTGAGTGAAAATGTTTGGAATTCAAACAGATGTCATCAAAAAAAAAAAAAAAAGGTTGAATAGTGAAAGTGAAGGGGTTGTATTGAAATGCAGTAGATGCGAAACTCACCACGTCTCCCTGCCTCGTGTCCTTCCCTGAAGCAATGAGAACGTAGTTCCAGGCCAGCAGCATCAGGAGAACCAGCGGGACCATATACAGCTCAAAATTCCACACCACCAACACGAAAAGCTGCAGAAACAGGGAACAAAATCATGAAACACTTTAAACGTATTATTACTAGTTTTTAAACATTTATATCCAGCACAGCTCAAAGTTTCACACAACTAAACCAAACCAAACCTCACACCACCACAATTAAAAACTGCAGAAACAGGGAACAAGATTAAATTGTAAGAACGTTATTTGGAAGGTGCATTTATAGAACATAAACAATAATTTTAAAAAAGCAACAATTATTTGAATGGGTTGAAAACTATATCCACTTTTTTCATATGCAAGCACATACAGTATAAAGAACAAAAGAGTCACATTTGTGCAGAAAAGGGGACCAAAAAAGTCCTAAGTAAAGAACATTATAACAAATCAACAGTCATTTCACTGGATTATATGCTATTATTATTTTTATTATTATTATTATTATTATTATTATTATTATTATTATTATTATTTATTAATTTTTGTAAACATATAAAGAACAAAAGAGCCACATTTGTCAGAAACCGATACCAAAAAATTGTGTAAAATGTAAAAAACATCAAAACAAATCAACAATCATTCCACTGCATTCGAAAGTGTAAGCTTTATTATTATTTTCTATCGCTTTTGTAAACATAAAGAACAAAAGACCCACATTTGTGATTCATTTTACCTTAGACTTTTTAAACTTTTGGAAAATCACATTTTCTAATGTCTAAATTTAATTTCGAAATTCATATTTTATTGGATACCTCCAGAGCACCTGATAACCAGTAATACATAACAGTAACACAAAGATTATTTTTTTTCGCAGTCTGTCATGTGTGAGCACAGATGATGCTTTTAAAGTCTTTCAGTGTGAAACCGCAATGAATGAGTCAATGGTCTGCAAATGAGTCTCGCTCTCCTTAAAGGACATTACAAAAGCTCTAAACATAAAGCATAATTCACATTTCTGTTCTCCTTCTTTTATGGTAAATGTGACCCGACTGCCCATCACCCCACGGCTTCGACCAAATGTTCACATATATCCCGCAGAGACAGAGACGGAACCTCACGATACTAAGATTAAAACATGATATAGAAATGAGCTTTTTTATATTGCATTGACATATTTTAAGAGTTTTATATATACTGTAAATGCAATGATGCATAAACTTAAAAATGTTTTTTACTACAGCATTAATCCAATCTACTTGGAACTTGGAACAAAGAAGAATCTAGTTAAAAGTAAGTCAAGATTAAAAGTGTCCAATAAGCAACTCTTTATAATAAGATAGTAAAAGTCACAATAGCTAAATACAAAACATAAAAAGTAACAAGTTTTCATTTTCGTGAGACTTGTTTTCAGCAAAGGAAAAATCACAGTAAGTTATAGCAATATCATTCACAGATAATATGAAATAATCTAGGGAGATTGTAAATAATAATTTTTGGGATACTTTTTGTAAAGTTTTTATAGTATTACATCAGACAAACATGCCGACAAACACACACACACACACACACACACACACACACACACACACACACACACGCACGAACACACATACGGCAATGGAAAAATCTCTGAATCTTGTAGAAACAGGTCAGATGTATTTCCGTGCTCTCCGCACTATCCATTACAGCACGGTTACCCAATGCGCACACGCTGAACATTTCAAAGAGGAAAAACACAAGGGCCACAAATTGGCCACCTAAGGTCATAATAAATGTGGGTCAATGACTGGAGACCCAATTTGGTGTCCACATGAAATTCAATTCACTAAAGTGATTTTACATTAAATACAAGTGCATTGTCTACTTTGTTTCATGCTGTATGTGCTTAATTTAATTCATGTATTTACATACCCATGCATATACTTTATAAAATAATAAATGGTCATTACAATTTTTTTTCTTCTTAAAAACATCTTGCAAACTAATGGGTAAAACCTACAGTTTATAAGTAGTTTGTGAACCTTAAATACAGTCTTTTGATATGCCATAATATTAATTTTGTTCTAAATAAAGTGCCTTAAAAAGGAGTTTTTGGTGTTTGTTACACTGTACTAGATTAAATGTACTAGATGACTACATTTAGATGTATGATAGTCACCAGAACACATTCTAACTCATTCATTCATTTTCCTTCGGCTCAGTCCCTTTGTTCATAAGGGGTCGCCATGGTGGAATGAACCATCACACATTCTAATATACAGCTAAAAAATAAAAGAAAGATGCCCAACAAATTGGTTGAGCATATTTTGACTGTTTGAAATAATGTTTACACAACACAGTATTGTTGGTTACAAAAAAAATATATATATATATATAAAAAACATGATCCTGTTGCACTCCAACATTTGATTTTGGTTTTATTGTAAAAAAGAAAACATGTTAAATGAGAATCTGAAATGTTTTATGGCATACTTCAAAAATAAAGATGATTTAGTATTCAAAAATGTTTGATTTTGATTATTTTCTAAAATAAATTGGTTTTACACTTCATATTTTATCTTTTTTATATAGTATATGTATTAATTCCAGTGCTTTTACCATAAACCGACATATTAACCATTTGCTAAAAGTTGATATTTTAGAAATTATGTGTTGACAAAAAAGGAATTGAGTGTGTTAACTAGTGGCATTAAGAGATTAGAAATGCAATCCATTTTTTTTTTCTAGGTGGGGCAGATAAAGGGTTAATAAAAACCCTTTACATGTGCTCAAATGGAATGTTATCAAAAGTATCACTTTCACAATGCTCTGTTTTTCTGGAAGTACGTATATGAAAATCTTGTGTTGAGTGTTCAACAATTCAAACAAAGCAGAAAAAACGAATTAAAACAATAAATGTAAACTATGCTTTTAATGTTCTTAATAACATAACTAAAACATAACTAAACAAAAAAAAGGTATATACTGAGCAAATAAATAAATAAATGCAAAAGTGAAACATTTTAGGACTCCTATAGAGCAACACATTTTCAGCCAAATGCAGCAAAACATCTGCAGCGTGTCCCATTAATTAGAGCCAAATATATTTTTCAGACAAAGTAATTAGAAATCCCTCGCAATGAATTAATGTCTTCCATCTGTGCGTTTATGAAATCATAATGAATTAATTTACTATTAAAAATATTTAAAATATAACAAATCAGCCTTCAGCATTTCTCCTTTTTTTTCGGACTCAATTAAAAAATATTCAAATGACAAAATACTCTCGCTGGAGTTCAAAACCACACCTATAGGGAATCACTGGTAAATCCGTCTCTTCAAAGCAAACCAGTTTCTTTGTCTCAACTCCGCGCTCTCCGTCATTCGCCTGCTTGTTTTTTTTAACCTGTCGCCGGACACCGTTTGGTCATTCTAGCTGAGGGCCAGGTCCTGATTGACAGCTGATGTTACCCGACACCTCGGCTGTTCAGAAGTGACCCTTCTCTCTTTCACACAACCTACAGCGGCCGACAGAGAGATGCCCACAGTTCTGGGGCCATTCATACACTCATATCACCTCCCTAACCGAGAGCTGTCCTCGGGGAGGGAAGGGCCACAGACCCCCAAAAGCAGAAGAGAAAGCTTTGGGTGAAAGAGAGGAAAGAGAGAAACTGAATCTGAGCACACGCGACAACAGGCTTTGTCAGAACACATCCAGGTATTAAGCATCGGTTCGGCCGTTCCGGAGCCACAGCGTTCAGTTTCTCTTCTCCCTGTGTGAGTTCCTGTACTTTAGGGGCACGTACTGTAACCTCTCCACCTGCACGGAGAACGTCCGGCGAGACAGACGGTAACCTAATAGGGGACATCTGAAATATAATTTCCCGTTAGTTCATTCATCTCGCAAAAGACATCCACATTTGTTATCTATACACTTTCTATGAACTCCATACTCATAATGAATTATAACTATATAGGTCTCACCTAATTTTAAGTCACAATTCACGCTATTAACAAACCATTAACTAAGACTTTTAGCTCAATAAACTACTAATAAGCTGCTTGTTAATAGTTAGTTGTTGGTTATAAAAAACTAAATCATACTTTGTAGCTAATAAACAGTTAATATCTTAATAATAGGCAGGTAATAAGCCAGTAGTTGATACTTTATAATAAGTTGATATTTATAACTAGGGACAGATGGAATCTGTGGACATTTTCTGCTATTTCTGCTGAGAATTTGTTTAAAAATCTGCAGATTCATGTGGAATGATTTTAGGAGTGTCATAACAAAAAACTTGATATGTGAAATAAAAATAATACCTTTTTAACATTTATTTAATGTTTACAATGCATATCTAATGAGATCCACTTATTTGACATATACATATATCTGCTAAAAGACAGAAAATATGACTTTTCAAACTGTATTGTAAATAAATCATATGAACATTTTAATATTACAATTATTACACCACAATAATATTAGTGAAAATGAATTGAATCTGCACGCGCATATTCCGTGTGGGCCTACTTATAATCAAGCATAACAACTGTATATATATAAAGGTAAAATAGCAAAACCTATAATCAGAATCAGTTTTATTGCCAAGTGTGCTTCACACACAAGGAATTTGCTTTGGCTACAGAAGCTTCCAGTGTACATAAAGTCACAAGTGCAGTCAGTCCAAAAAGATCTGAATGTTAAAATGTATGTACAGATTTGTTATAAATATACAGGTTATAAGGTGCTGTGTACAAATCCGTAAGGAGAAGTATTGCATTGTATATTGTTATAAGGTGCTGTGTACAAGTGCGTATGAGAAAGTATAGCACATTTATTGCACAATAGGAAAATATTTAACTGTTCATGAGATAGATGGCCTGATGTATGTACTATGTATTATGTATTATAATAGCAGTTGTATCTACATTTATAAAAGTGTTATTACTACTTATTAGTAATTCATTTCATTTTTAAATGTACATTAACAAAATAGAAATGCATTGATAATAATATATACAGTATGTGTTAATACTGTAGTAGTGGTGTTCATTGTTGTCATTCTTTTATGTGTGCTATGTTTATTTGATCTTGAAGGGGACCTCCTTGAAGATGATATGTCACAAGCGGTTTATCCGTAAGAATAAAATTTGTTGCATCATCATGCATTATAAGGATTAATTAGTTAGTCAAGCTTGTATTTATAAAGGAACAGTCTGCAATGTTAAAATTGTGTTTTATTACAGTACTAAAGACTCATTAGTAAGTTAACATAGATTTTTGTTGTCAAAGAAAAGTCGAAGGGTTTTGTATTGTTGATAAGAGCCCTGTTGCCTTATAAATACTTATTGTGAGTCATAATACGGTTACTAACCTTTATGATCACATCATTGATGACTTTAACTAAAGTGTAATCAAGACACAAATTTTCCATGTACAAATGTTTAGAAAGCAGGCATCATATGTGTGTTATTTTACGTAATGTGTGATTCTACTAAACATACTGCACATAACTGTACATAATGCTCTACTACTGCACATAACTGCACATAACTGTACATAACGCTCTACTACTGCACATAACTGCACATAACTGTACATAATGCTCTACTACTGCACAGCACATAACTGCACAAAACTGTACATAACGCTCTACTACTACACATAACTGCACATAACGTTCACTAGACACTGAAAGACAAAACAGAGAAATACTAGAAATATTCTTCTAGAAATAAATAGAATTATCCTCAACACTGATGTAAAGTTGACATATAAAATGGGAATTATTTACTTAATCAGTCCTTATGAATCATGACCGACTAATCAATACTTATAAATCAGTGTATAACGTGTTATGAAGTTGTATGTTGATAAATGAAATGACTAATAAGTATTAATAACACTATTATAAATGTAGCTGTAACTGTCATTATACTGTAATACAGATAATCACAGATACTTCTATAGAATTATTATGCTTGATTATAAATGATGATAAATAGAGCTTCATAGAAAGTGTTATCAAATTGAGCTTTGATATTGTCGTACTAAGGATTTCTCTGAAAGACAAGGACATCGCAAGTGATATGGGAGATGATTATGAATAAAAAATGCTTTTCCTCATATGAAATGAACAGAAATGAATAAATGAATGCGATTCCTTCCACTTCCCTAATGACTACTTCACTAAACGCAGTATCAAACGAGCATTTTCATCCACGGCTAACGTCAAGTGGCATGTAAATTTGATTGCATTTTAAATATCTATTTGATTTTATCCCACCGAAAGCACTTGAGATTAAGTCCCCTAACAACAAAAAAACTGCTCTAACTGGGAGAATGATCTAAATCGGCCAAGTGTTTCAGCATCTCGCTGGATATTTGGAATGGAGGACGGACACGTTTTGGCAGCCGATTTCAATATCGTTTTGGCACTTTGTGTTGTGGAGTGCGGGCTTGAGCACTTCAGAGCAGGCATTTGAGAATTAGCACATTAAAAGTGTGTTACCAACACAGTCTACAACAGCCCTCTGTACTTGGACTTCAGAAATTAAGTCATCACATTGTGTTGATTATTTTAAATAGTGCCAACGGAGGGTAGAAATACGCCAAATGAGAGGCTGATTATGGACGTCAATAACTCATCTGCTTTTTGGCTGGACTGGGGAGGTGGGGATGTTTGGATTGAGTGATGCCGCACTGCCATCTTCTGGCATGTCATGAAATGCTTTTTTTTTTTTTTTTCCAGACCCGGGATGATTTGGGATAAATCTAATTAGCAACTTCTTGAAAAAGAGCAATCGTGAAATATGGGCTAAATCTTGTGTATTGACTGGTGACTAAAGCATGGGTATTTAAATATCTATTTTTAGAAAAGTTTGTGATAAATTTCAGATAGATACTTAAAACTTAAATCTGTCAACAGAATATGTGGAATTACATTTACCTCTAAAATATCAGAACAAATGATCATAATTAAATTAAATTTTTGACAGTTTTTTTTAATATTAAAAATGTAGAAAATGTAATTTAATTTTTATTATGATTTTAATAATATGGTCTGAGTCTTCAACTGTAAGATATAACTGTTATATAATTGTTTAATATATAATTGTTTAGTATTGTTTAATTACTTCCTGTTTGTTTGTCTACTACTGCATTTATTTATTTATTTATTTATTTATTTATTTATTTATTTATTTATTCATTCATTCATTCATTCATTCATTCAGATATGTATTTGTTTATTTATTATTTAGTTTTAAGTGTTGAAGATTACTTTCAGGGGTTACATTGAAGGAAAAAGTTGGGTTTCAAAAGTAAAAAGAAATCATAATTAATAGAAGAAAAACAGGCAATAAAGTGGTATGTGGCACAGTGCCTTCTAGACTTCAGTTGTATTTTTTTTCTTTTCTTTTCTTTTCTTTTCTTTTACTTTGATATTATTATTAATAATTTATGTATCTTAATTCTATATAATTTTAATAATAATAAGAAGAAGAAGAAGAAAAAGAAGAAGAAGAACTATTATTATTATTATTATTATTATTATTATTATTATTATTAATATTATTATTATTATTATTATTATTATTATTATTATTATTATTATTATTATTATTATTATTATTATTATGCCTTTGCATTATTGTATTTTATTTTATTTCAGTTAGTTTACTTCATTTTCTGTGAGATTCTGTTTTATTTTCAACAGAAAATAATTTCATAATTAACCACAAATAAATATATCACATTAATAAATAAATAAATAAATAAATAAATAAATAAATAAATAAATAAACTCAGTACCCCTTAATGTCATAAAAAAGTTGAAAATATGGGGTACATGCCTCAAAAAACATTCATGAACGTAAAATGCTTCACATTTCATTTATGTCCTTATTAATTAATCATTTAAATATATTTCAGTTGAAATTACTGTCTGGAGCTAAACTACATTATATTTAATTAGCTATCTAAAGTTTTTCCTAAAAAAAAAAAAAAAAAAAACGTCTCAGACCCTATAGACTGACAGGTGACACGGAGCAGAAAGGTGCCACCTTGTAGCACACAGCGGGATGTAATCATAAAGACACACACCGAAGCATTTGTTTCTCTTTTCCTGTCTCCTTTTTTTGTGTATTTTATCTAAATGCAAAGCAGGTGAAGGCTGCTCCAGTTTCCTGTAGTAGTAGCTCTCTTGTCTGGGTGCTCCCACTGATAAGAGTCCTACTTTACCCCACATAATAGAGCCGGGTATCATTTCCTTAGCTCTCCTCTTCCAATATATCTCCCTCTGTACACACACACACCACTCTTATTCCCCACGACACACAATACCTGCTCTATTTGCTCCCAATTCAAGGCCAAATTGCAGGTAGAGTTACGGCAAATTTGTTTGGAGGAAGAGTCGGTGCGGGAGCAATAAGAAGCTGGAGGGGTAGAGTGGCGCGCGGGGAGGGCTGGCACAGTGTGGTCTTTATGAGCAGCACTCTGCCAGCCAGAACAATGGCCCATATTCACCCAGCGCAAACGCTCAGCTTACAGGTGTTCGTGGAGAGGGGAGGCAGGCGCGCACAAACACTCATACGGACACCCACGCGCACTTCAACGCTCACACACACACATATGCATACTCTCTGAGCTTTGTCCATTGTGTGTATGCTATGAGCTGTGTCGTCTTGAGTGGCTGGATGCTATCGGATGCGTGTGTGATTGTGAATGAGGGGTTTACAAAAGTTTACACACACGGAAAAGATGGAAAATGATGAGCGTATAATGGTCAGCTCTCCGTCGTTGAATAGACAGTCTTGCCTCTCAAACTGATGGAATTGGTTGGCTGATTTGAAAAGTTTTGAAAATATGATTGGCTACTCAAAGTTGTTTTTGCAAGCTCCATTTTTGTTGACTTCTACTTCTATAAGTTAACTTTTGCAGGAGCAGCTAAGCAAAAAAAAAAAAAAAACAGAAGGTATTTCAAGAACATTACTTTAAAATGCTTTAAAACTGATGAAAATTATGTTTTAAAAGCTCTAAACTAATATTTATATTGTATACAGAATTAAAATACTTTAAATAAATGACAACAACACTCATACTGAAAATGTTTTAGACATTTGTAATTTGTAAAAATGCTAATTGTACAAAATTAAATTAAATTAAATTAAATTAAATTAAATTAAATTAAATTAAATTAAATTAAATTAAATTAAATTAAATTAAATTAAATTAAATTAAATTAAATTAAATTAAATTAAATTAAATTAAAAAATTAATTTAAATCTTTTCCAAAACACATTTCGGAATGGTCTGACATAAAATTATTATGATGCTTGTAAAATTAACTTTAAATGTATAATAAAAACTTTACTTCGTTAGATATTCTACCCATGAGATTTTCTAGCCATTTTAGTTTGCGAATTCGATAGAATGCGTTTTCGACAGAAGTACCAAAAAGGTGTGACAAAGTGAATGTCATCCAGGTCTTTTTTGTGGTATAATATCTATACAAACTCCTTTTGTGATTTCAATTTTAAATTTGAAACAAAACTTGGATATGATGATTTTAGAGTGCAAATTGTTTTGACAGGGCTAAACATATTTTTTAAAAGAAATTGACAACCTGTGTCAGTTTCAACCCACAGTGTTTTTTTGTGATATGAACTTGATATAAAATTTGGTACAAACCTTGCTTAGAGAGATTGGGTTGATGTTCTAACTATTGAAATATGCATTAAAAAGTTTTCTGGAGTGTGAGTGTTACCAAGTACTGCAGTACATTTGCTTTTCAGTAAATTTAAACTTCTATGTGACACACTGCCTCTTTTTTTTACAAAAAAAATAAAAAGTGTTTTCACTTTGGCATAAAATCTGCACCTTTTAAAACAGACCAACCTTAGGTGAAAGCGTTCAGGTTAAACTGGGATCCAACGCAGTTTTAACACCGAAAAACGTACACACTTTACCCTTAAGAAGAGGCAAGAGTATTTGGAGCACCAGCAAACAACAACAAAAAAGTCTTTGGAAGAGTTTCCTGCAACAAAAATCCCAACAACAGCACCAATACAACCTCAAAACCTAAGCTAAAAACAAGAACTCTAAAATGTCAAAAAGGCACAGACCTAAAAATACCGGAATAGCAAATCACAAAGCTTGCCGCCGCTGCCGCCGCCGCTCGCAGCTGGTTTTATCTTGCGTCGCGAACAGCCCCTTTGCTTTGGCTAACCTTTGTGCGGCAAGCACCGGAGGTTCTGCAAGTCTTGAATGCGAAATCACCTCCGCCGGTGTCTGACTATTGTATTCTTTTGGCTTACAACTGTCAGCGGCTGACAGAACGGCACAGATGTGTGTCTCAGCGCAGCGGTGAAGGCTCACCTGAACCAGATGGCTGGTGATAAAGAAAGAAATCAGTGTGATGATTAAGAGAGCTCTTAAGGAGGGAGATTTAGTCAGTAAAGAATAACATTATGGGCTAATGGGACAACTGCGCAGGAATTATAAAGTTGAAAATTTGTCTTTCTTTCTTTCTTTCTTTCTTTCTTTCTTTCTTTCTTTCTTTCTTTCCTTCCTTCCTTCCTTCCTTCCTTCCTTCCTTCCTTCCTTCCTTCCTTCCTTCCTTCCTTAAAGCAATTTTGAAAGTTTAGGTTAGACATATACTGTGTATATACACTCACCGGCCACTTTATTAGGTACACCTTACTAGTACTGGGTTGGAGCCCCTTTTGCGACGTTCGACGTGTTCAGAGAACAATGTGTGACAATAGATGCTCTGCTGCATACCTCGATTGTAATATGTGAATTACTGTTGCCTTTCTATATAAATGTTTAATAAAATTATTAATTGGTAATATTAATTATAAATATTGTTTATATTTACTGAGAACTTCAAAACAAATTCATTTTCAAAAAGGGTGTACTCATTTATTCTTTAAGGTAATTGTTTTTGTTTTATTCTCCTCAAATCTCTTGACATTTCTTCCTCTGACATTTTCATTGATATTTGTTCCCTCGACAGTCATGGAAGGAAAAGGGAAAAAAAATGTTCAACTAAAATGTTAGCTGATCGATACAGCTGTCCCTCCGCTCACGCGCGTGCCCCGGACTTTTGCTTTCTGAGGTGTACCGAAATTAAAATGTGTCAAGCAGTAAATGTTAATGGCATACCCAGCGACACTTAAAGACACACGAGTCCCGAAACAGACAGGCCTTACAGCAAATTATGCAGCATCACAGGCGCAGATTAGCCAGCATGTCCTGTGCTAGCATTTAGTCACACGGCCCACTCAAAAAGGGTGTCCTTTTCATGAAGGTTCAACTGTCCAATTACAATCAGAAGGTGCGCAGCGCTATGAAAAAGCCTGTCGCGAATTCAGACGACTTCACCCGAGGTGCCACAGATCTGAGAGGAGTGCTGGAGAATGTCAAAGACAAATGGGCACATTTTTAACACAACAGAAGGGGAGATGGGAAATGTGCGTATACAGGAACCAACGGATCGCCACAAAACCTGTCACACTTTTTTTTTTTTATTTATCAAGTCCACTCTTATGTGAAGTTGACCGCAAGTCTTGAGGCACTTAAGAATCTGCATGAGACACACAATTTTATATCAAGAAATTCTGAAGTGAAACATTTGATAACACTTTACAATACTGGACACATGAACAAACAATGAATTATACAGTTATTACCCTATTTATTCATGATTGTTAACATTAGTTAATGACAATATAGTTGTTGACTGTTAATTCATGTTAACTCACAGCGCGTTAACTAATGTTAACAAAGCACAGCATTGTTTTTTTTAATAATGCATTAGTGAATGTTGAAATATGATTAATAAATTCTGTACAAGCAAAGTTCATTGTTTGTTTGTGCTAGCAAAAACTTTAACCATGTGAACCGTATTGTTAAGTGTTACCAAACATTTTTATTTATTTTTTAGATTTAAATGTAATAAATGTGCATTTTTATATAATGCATTTATTGTGTATGGCCATACACCCAAAGTGCTTCACAATCATAAGCAGCATCCACTTGGATGATACAACGGCAGCCACAGGGCAGCAGCGCCAGTACGCTCACAATACACCAGCTATAATGGAGTGGAGAGACAGTGATAGAGCCAATTCGGTGGATGGTGATGATCAGGAGGCCATGATGGGTAAGGCCGGATGAAGGGAATTTAGCCAGGATACTTTTTATGAGAAGTGCCATGGGAAACATGCTCTCTGTTTACTACTGTATTGTAATTTACTATTACAATAGATAAAACTTTCAAAATCGAGAAGAATGTATCTGGGAACTTTCTGGTTGTGATTTTTGGATCAATAATTTATTAATGAAATGAACTACATCTGTGAATGTATGTGAGGTGAGGAGAAATTAGGTTGCTAAACTGGTTCAGAAAAGTGACCCTAACTCTGATACTGGATTTTAATTACTATTCATAACAATTGAATTTTGGGTGCTACTTTATATCAAAGGAATAGTTTACCCAAGACTGAATATTTTCTCATCGTTTCTAATCGGATATACTGAATAAAGCTGTAGCCACTGACTTCCGTGGTGGAAAAAAGCAAATACTATAATGTAGTTAAAGGTATTAACTCATAAAGGTTTGGAACTACATGGGGGTGAGAAAATTGTCAGTATTCTTTCCCTTAAATTTTTAACTGGCCTTAACTACTAGAAATGTACATAAACAAATAAGTACAATGTATGTTTTTTGTGCATGTAACTTCCCCTTTTACCACAGAAAAGCTCAAAGTGTCTTTTCTCCAATAAAACTTTTTGAGTTAAAAAAAAAGTTTGAGTCAGGAACTGTTACTATGTAAATTAGGTAGGTGTAAATCCCCAAAAGTGAGTGCTGGGTAAGGTGGGATACAGGTTTGGAGTATATGTTTAGAGGTTTAAGTGTATGGGTAGGTTAAAATGTAAGGGATGTGAAAACAGTGTAATTACAAGAAGATATTTCTTTTAAATATGGGCATAATGTAAAAACATTTGTACAAAATGATTAATTTAAATGTATAAAGTGGGACCAAATTTGGCTGTCCTGTGTTCAACTTCGAAATCACAAATTGATATATTTCTATTAAAACTATGCTTTTATAATCAAATCTGCAGCAATGAAAGGCAACTGTGACCCTGTCCAAACACAACGTGGAGCCGCTGTGCTGTACTGTACTGTATGTGAGTGTTGGTGCGGTGAATGCAAACTGGTCCTCACCAAAAAGGCACAGATGCTCCTCTGAGGAGACTCCCACTCAAAGCAGCTGTTGATGTAGCAGCCAGCATTGATCAGGAACATGATACAGCGCCTCACTCTGTTGAAGTTCTGCAGCAGCAGCTGAGTGACAAAACCACAGACGGCATTTCACAATCACAGTCACTCGCTCAAAACAAGTTCAAAAAGACAGATATTAATTTAAAAAATGCATTATTATTTATTTGTATTACATTGCCAATCAAAAGTTTTTTTATAATAATAACTCAATAATAAAAATAAAATAAAAAAAAGTATTTTTAACAAAATAAATAAATAAATAACGATAATAATAATAATAATAATAATAATAATTATTATTATTATTATTATCATTGTCATCGTCATCATCATCATCATCATCATCATCATCATCATCATCATCATCATAATCATCATCATCATCATCATCATCATTATTATTATTATTATTATTATTATTATACTTTTTTTTTTGAATTGGTATTATTGCTGTGGGTTAGGGTTTGTTAATGTTACATAATATCTTTATTTTAAATAAATGTTCTTCATATCAATGCTGCATTTATGTATTTATCAAAAAATCCAGAATTTAATAATAAAAATTAAATAATATATATTTATTTCTGGGGCGCCACGGTGGCGCGTGAGTAGCACGTTCGCCTCACAGCAAGAAGGTCGCTGGTTCGATCCCCGGTTGGGGCAGGTCCCGGTTGGGCCAGTTGGCATTTCTGTGTGGAGTTTGCATGTTCTCCCGGTGGTTGCGTGGGTTTCCTCCGGGTGCTCCGGTTTCCCCCACAGTCCAAAGACATGTGGTACAGGTGAATTGGGTAAGCTAAATTGTCCATAGTGTATGTGTGTGAATGAGAATGTATGAATGTGTTTCCCAGAGATGGGTTGTGGCTGGAAGGGCATCCGCTGCGTAAAACAAATGCCGGATAAGTTGGCGGTTCATTCCGCTGTGGCGACCCCGGATTAATAAAGGGACTAAGCCGAAAAGAAAATGAATGAATGAATGAATATTTATTTCTTAAATGACAAATTAGCCCATTAGAATAATTTCTAGAAGATCATTATCGTCATGAGTAATGATGCTACTCATGAAGAGCTTTTCCATATTAATATAAATATATAATATAAAAGTTGTATTTATTATTAAACATACTAATATTTTACTGTATTTGATCAAATAAATTAAGCTTTGCTTTGATTAAATAAATGAAAAATTTGACCACAAACTTTATTCACAAACTATTCCTATACACTTTTGGTGTATATAATATACA
Source organism: Danio albolineatus (assembly GCA_903798035.1). Classification (NCBI taxonomy): domain Eukaryota; kingdom Metazoa; phylum Chordata; class Actinopteri; order Cypriniformes; family Danionidae; genus Danio; species Danio albolineatus. Next base: position 32,534 of record CAIGQQ010004836.1, read on the forward strand.
TGTTGTGTAATTAAACTGTTATTAAATGTAACTTTATGTGTAAACTGTAGTAGGGGTGTAGGTCTTTTAACATGTCTAAATAATAGAAAAAATAGCATTTTGTGAGCATCTTATGAAAGAACACCAAATAAAGAGCGTTCTACAGCCAAATAATTCAGCAAAAGGAGAATAAGAGCAAGACAAACCATATTCATTTCCTTATTTACAGGAGCATGAAGGAGTAAAAGATTTTTTCGTCATGCCTCTTTAACAAAATGGCCTTATTCGTGATTCTGAGTGCGGGTGAACTGCAAATGACCGCTGTTTCCTGCGTTCACAGGAAGATCAAACACTCCTGGTCGAATAATGGCTTTAAAACGCTTCGCCTTTGATCAGAGTAAATATCCACATTTACTGTGGTGAAGTGTAGCATTCGGGCCAGGCCTTTAAAGCAGCCCATTTTAGTTTGTCATTTGGGATTAATCAGAGAAAACACGAGGTGAAGTATGAAACCAAACTGAATAAAACACATCTGACAAAATGAGCTTCAACTGTTGCGAAGGTGGACCGTGTCAAGAAGTAAAAGAAAATCTGCTAGCACTTTAGTTTACAGTATGTTTACCTTATGTGTGCTTACAGTGTACTTACCTTAAAACGTACTGGGATACATAAGATAACTACATGAATTAAGTTGAGATATCACAGTTTTTCAGCTTTACTTTTTTCAAAATGTATAAATTTGTGTCAATAGATTTCAATTAATTTCTGAAGGTTTATACTGAGGGATTTGTTCATTTACAATTTGCTTGATAATGTTTTACAATTTATTTCTACAAAATGTTTTGTTTTGTTTTGTTTTCTGGCTGTTTTCAGAATTATGGACTGATGGAAAAAAAAGACACTAAAAAAATTTTGACTAATGTGTCAAAGGGTTATATTTTAACGATCTAGGCACAAAGTCTAAAGCGCATGTCATAAAAGCATTAAAGGTGTTTCTGAATACACTTATTTTTTTAATGAGTTCTGAATGTGTTTTGAGAATGACGTGCATTAAACCAATCAGAGTCTCATCTCTCAATCCTTTAAAGAGTCAGTTGTGTCGCGCCATGAAACACTTGCTATTTATATGGCTGACTTTATACGTATAAAAACTGAACACTTCACTAGCGAGAAAACAGTTACTGTAAACAGACCATCTGCAGCGTGAGGATAAAGAACAAGCCTCCTCCTTTCAGCCTCTTTACTTTACTTTACTCTTTACTCCATTACTTTCATGGAGTAAGGAAAGGTGTTGTACGCACTCTGCTGAAGACATCTATTAGCCTACATATTAAATTTTGTTTGTTAAGCGCAAAGATTTGTTTCAAAACTATTTATAAATTCAGTCCTAATTTCCAGCAAACAAATAATGATCAATAAGTGTGGTCAGTTATATCCAAACACACGTCCTGTTCTTACGCCCTATATGGTGATGCATACTCCTACAAAACTCGACAGGTGGACAAATCTGAACTTGTTTTTATTAAAACCAATATAAATATGCATATAATAAATAATACTGCTAATAATAATAACATTATACAAATGCAAATTGTCATGAATAAATTGAAAAAGCCCCCCGAGGTGAAGAAGGCATGGAGGTAAGCGTTTAGACCTGCATAGGCGCACAACTAACGCTATCTTTGCTGGACTTTAGACCAGCTTTTAGCTGGTCAACAGCACAGTCTATTTCAGTTCCTCAAAATAGGAAAAATGCACCATAACACACCTCTTTTAACACACGGCACACACATGAGTCCACAAAGTGGAGCAAATGGATTTTCTATTGAAACAACATACGCAAAAACTGAAAATTAGGGTTGTCTGGTCTGAAAATAGCAACAAATCGCATCAAACACGTATTGCGCCTTATTGCGCCAGGTGTATGATAGGGCCTAAAAATGGTTTTGAACCTTTCTTCCAATTTTGCTGAAAATGTATGTAAATTAGCACATATTTAATTAAATTGCCTAATTTGCATATTCAAAATAGAACAGCATTTAAGAAAAGATCTAATATAAAAACGAGTGCAAATTTCTATTGTAATCAATCAGTTAGTAAGCTTTTTTTGTTTTACTACTGTATATTCACTTGCAGTGTCTTAACTAGGATCTATCCCTGAGCCTACCCTTGAACCTAATCTTAAAGGGATTGTTTACGTAAAAATTCAAATCTACTTTACTTTAAATGTACTTCTGCTGAACAAAAAAGAAGATATTTTGAAGAAAGCCGAAAACATGCAACCACTGACATCCATAGGAAATAAAAATACTATGAGAGTTACAGGTTTCCAGCTTTTTTTTTCAAATAATTCCTTATGTGTTTGACAGATAAAAGAAATTCAAACAGTTTTGTGACGAGTGAGGGGTGAGTAAATAATAAGAGAATTGTCAGTTTCAGATTAGGTTTGAGTGTAGGTACGTAGGGATAGTACCTACTTATTCCCCACATTTTATAATGAGATAAGTACATACGTGTGAAACAGCACTGTAAAATAAGCCGTACCACAAATCTTGAGGCGATAGATTTTGATACGCTGCCCTCAACGTTCACATCTCACTCACAAACAGTGTTGGTGGGGAGGACAAATTCACACCAAAAGTGCAGAGTGCGCACTTTCTAGCATGCATTCAACACTGCTTCATTGCATGACAGATAGAGAGAGTGTGTGTGTGTTTGTGTCTCAGTGACAGGTCTGATTTGGGACAACCCCTACAATTCAGCTCTTTGTCAGGGAATTGGGGGGGGGCGAGACATTGAACAGGGCGACAAAAAGAAGCCCAGCAGAAGAACCACTGAGGTCCAAACTAAAGGATGGCCAATCTACTTATGCGCCCCCAGCGTAGACAGCTTGACGTGTCTATTCAGCACCTCCAGAAGAGAAAGAAGGGAGGAGAAAGATGCCACTTGCGTTGGGCTGGATTGTGTTAACAAAGGTGCGATTAAAGCCGTCTTGTTACCTGTTTGGACACTCGCGGCTCCTCTTCGATGTATTTCTGTTCGATGGGGATCAGCGTTCTCATGCCGGCTTTTACCTGAATGGGAATTAATAATGCATTAACGATCTAATCATGCATCTTGACATCCCTCCATTTCACACACACTCCACACCAAACGGCCATGTGACGCTCTCTCACACTCCCGCCTAAAATGGCGGACACACACACACAGAGAGAGACGTACAAATAAAGGCTGAGGAAAAGGGGAGAGTCTTCAGTAATTAAAAGAAAGAACGAGGGGACGGGGACAGACAAGGAGAGAAAGAAAAAGAAAAAACGCAAACAGAAGAAGAGAGTGGGACTTACGACGTTATAAATCACGTCTATTTCGAGAAAGATGACCCCTTTGGTTGGCCCTGTCAGTTCCTTGCTTTTCAAGGCGTAAGCTTTGCGTTCTCCATTTTGGATCTGTGGGAGAGGGACATGACAGCCGTCTGTCTGGCAATACCCAGCTGAATACACTCTCGGGGTGACCTCTGAACCCCAGCTGCTGCATCTGACAGAGAGCCCAAAACAACTGTGGCGGCTCTGACAAGTACCTGTTCATTACGGCCCGACCACTGTCAGCCGCAAATTAACCATCCTGGGGAATCAGCCGGCGAGCGCACGCCGCGTCCCCCCTTAGTTTTTCCTTTTCTTCTTGCTTTTGTTACATTTCTTACATATTTTTTTTCGTATTACTGTTTTTCTCACAACTTCAACTCTGTGATTACTGAAATCAGTAAAGGTTAGACGCATGACATGTTAATCTGTTTTGGGTTTTTTTTTTTGTAAACTTTTTGTGTTTGTGTCATTCTCACTTTTATATATATATATTTTACATGACCACTAAAATTTATGAAAGTTAAGCAAATATCATGTTGGTGTAAATAAAAAGAAAAAAATCTGTTTATTGAAAAAGAGAAATGAGTTTTCTCACTGACACATTATACTCTTAATAATTGCTAAAATCAGAAAAAGCTAGAGACCATTTTGTTTAAGACTAGAGGCATTTTTTTGTTTGTTTGTTTTTGCTTTATTTATTTGGTCATGCCATTTTCTTATAAGTTTGTTTATTTATTTATTTTTGTATGTATGTATATATGTATGTATGTATGTGTGTATGTATTTATTTATTTATATATTTTAAAGTTATTTTTCTCACTTTTACATCCTTGAGAAAATGACACAAACTAAACACAAGAAGATTAACTAATACTAATTTCTATTTTAAAAATTGATTTTATTGATTGATTGATTGATTGATTGATTGATTGAAAAACACATTATTTAAACTTTTAAAACTTACTCCAGGAATACTAAAAGTTATTTATTTATTTATTTATTTGTTTATTTATTACAATTTTTTAGGAGAGTTTTTCTCACTTTTATATCCTTGAGAAAACAAAACAAACTAGACACAAGAAGATTAAATAATATGGATTGTTTAGGATGTGTTTGTTTAAAGTTGATTAATTGATTGAAAAATTTAAAAACAAATTATTTTAACTTTTATATCGTACTCCATGAATACTAAAATTACATTGTTGCCATTGTCTAGCATTCATTCATTCATTCATTCATTCATTCATTCATTCATTCATTCATTCATTCATTCATTTATTTATTTATTTATTCATTCATTCATTCTGTTGCTTGTTTGTTTGTTTGTTTATTTATTTATTTATTATTTTTATGTTCATATTTTTCATTTTATGTAATTTACATTTATTTTTCTCGTTTGACTGTCTATGATGTTGCTTGTTTGTTTGTTTGTTTGGTTATTTATTTATTTATTTAATTGCTTTTTTTATTTATTTGTTTATTATTTTTATGTTCATATTTTTCCTGTTATATCTTTTGCATTTATTTTTCTCACTATTTACCTATTTATGTCATTAGTTATAAAAAAAAATAAGAAAATGCAATTAATAAATTCAATAAAAGCTAAATCAATAAAGGTTAGACATCATGCTAGTCTACAAAAACTTTTTTTAATGTTTTCCTTGCATTCCTTTACAGCTCAAAAGAAAAATTAGTTTTCAACGTTTTTTTTTTATTTAAAACGTGTGGATTTAATTATTTATTTATTATTAAATAAATGTGTGGATTTAAGATTTTTTTTATCTTTCTTTCTTTCTCTTTCTTTCTTTCTTTCTTTCTTTCATTTAAAGTAAACATGTTTATTCCAGATAATAAAAAATAAGTCATTAAAAACAGACAAGTAAGACACATTTTTCTGCATTTCCACATTCTCAACAAGATCCGTTATTGTAATAATCAGTCTGCAAGCTTCAGACTTACATTTAACAACGGTATAGCCACTTTGCCCAAGAAGTCGGCACTTCGGTCTCTGTCCTCATCATAGACAGTCACCTCTAAGACTGAGTGGATGTCTTTCACATTGCTAGTTGAAGAAAAAGAAGAAGAAAAAAGTGGTGAAGAAATCATTGACTAATATTAAACACTGAAAAGATCTTTCAAGTCATGACAAAAAAATGTGATTCATCTAAATCCTTGGTGACAATCTCCATTGTGCTGGGGTTAAAAAAAGATGCTGCAATTCTCCATTTGAAATGCTATCTTTGAAAAGTAGGCTAAAGAGGAGAAGTCTAATGAAAGAAAATGAGGTTATTCTTTAAGAGATGAGCGCTCCAAGGAGAGGCTAGATTACCCAGCTTTCCATGGGAATTCACAAATGAATTTCCAGCCGTGAAGATTGAAAGATTGCGAAAAAAAAAACATCAATGGAACAACCTCTAGATATCGAACTAATATAAGAAATTATGTATGGCACATTATCAAGCGACACAATGGCTGTACTTGCAGAGGGAGCGTAATCTCCAACAGAACTTAATTTTCCTTTGAAAGAGAAAGTTTACTTATGTGTCACATTATCAATACAAAGCTTAATTAAATGATCTTGACGACATTATTCTGTAATCCCCAGCTCTCGGATGTATCTCTGTAAATACAGTATTGATAAATAAGCCGTTTCAATACACAATGGGAAAAATAAAATAAAATAAAATAAAATAAAATAAAATAAAATAAAATAAAATAAAATAAAATAAAATAAAATAAAATAAAATAAAATAAATCTAAATTAAATTAAATTAGATATATTTTGTAAATATTCATTATTAGTGATTCAATTATTGTACACTATAAATTGCTTCAAGTTGTCACAACGCAAATTGATTAAGTTAACTTATTAACTTAAATTTAAGTATATTGAGCATAAAACAATATTTTTTCCCAAAGTAGATTAGTGTAAAAAATGTTGTGTTCCCCACAATTCCTTTATGTTGCTTAATTTAACGTAATCGTTTTTACAAAATTAAGTGAATTGAACATAAAACAAATAAGTTCTCCCAAAAAAGCGTTAAGAATTGTGCTGTTTCAACTCATTTTAAATATGTAGTTTAGACACGCAGAAAAAGTAATTTTTTGAGTGTATGTATCTAAAACTTGCAAATAAACATATTCAGTATTTATATACTTCTATCCACATTAAGTTGCAACGTAGTGCACTTAAAAATTAAATGAAATATATCTCAAATTTGTTACCCTCTTGTACATTTTAAAATTGTAATTGGGCTATGCATAACCTTCAAGTAAAAAATAAATAAATAAACATTTACCTCAATTTTCATACTCAATTTTCATATTATTGTGTGCCTAAAACAATATTACAAATATTCACTATGCAAAAATTCAACATGCAAAATTAGTCATAAGCATACTAAGTATGTATACTTCTATTAAATTTGTAGTGCACTTTAAAATAAAATGAAATAAAATAAATCTCAAAAGTTTCACCCTTACGTTTGGTTTACAGTAAGTAAAATTGATATAAAACTTTCAAGCAAAAGAAAAAAAAACTAAAAAAAAACAAAAATCATTTAGTCTTTTAAAGCTTGCAAAAACTCACAATTATTCCTAAACATACCTAGTAGTTATACTTCTGTTAAAACTGTGGTGCATCTGAAATTAAATGAAATTATAATACCTTTGAAAAGTTTCCCTCTTATACATTTGGTTTGCAATTGGAAATGTGAAATAATATAAAACTTTCAAACAGAAAAAAATGGACAAAACAATCATTTAGTCTCATTTTTTTTATTATGTGCACCTTAAGCTCGCAAATGCTGATAAATATACACAGTGCTTATACTTCTGGCAGTATTGTAAACATACTTGTTAGTCCATAATAGTTCATAAATCAGCAGACTATAAATATGTGATTTTATGCAAATGCAGGCGATCTCCAACACATGAATATATGCGCTCTTGACACTTACAACGTGAAGACTTTGTTCCACTCCGGGTTGAGGTTTTTGTACACGGTGTGTGTCTGTAAGCGATCGTTGCTGAGCTCCACGACACAGAAAGGGTCACTCTTGCCTGTGAGGGACACACACACACACACACACACACACACACACACACACACACACACACACACACACACACACACACACACACACACACACACACA
>CAIGQQ010004836.1:40467-53993 GCA_903798035.1 Danio albolineatus
ACACACACACACACACACACACACACACACACACACACACACACACATTTATGTTCATAGATGGAGGAAATGTGTAGAAAACTTTCAAGGGAAAAAATGAATAAATCTTCTGGAGAAAGTCCTATTTGTTTTATTTTGGCTAGAATAAAAGCAGTTTTAAATTTTTTGAAAGCCATTTCAAGGTCAATATTATTAGCCCCCTCAAGCTATATATATATTTTTTCGATTGTCTACAAAACAAACCAGTTTTACAATTACCCTAAGATTACCCTAACCAGCCTAGTTAACCAAATTAGCGAACTTAAAACGCCTTTAAATTAACCTTTAAGCTGAATACTAGAGTCTTGAAAAATATCTAGTCAAATATTATGTATACTGTCATCATAGGAAAGATAAAAGAAATTAGCTGTTCCAGACGGAATCTGCCGACATTTTTTGCTATTTCTGCGCAGTATTTTGTTAAAAATCTGCAGATTTATGTGGAATGATTTTAGGAGTATCATAACTAAAACCTTAATATATGAAATAAAAGTAATACCTTTTTAACTTGTATTTAATGTTTACAATGTGAATCCAATTAGATCCACTTCTTTTGCTAAACAAAGCAAGTCTCTCATATAAAATATTTACTTGAAGACAGAAAATATGACTTTACAAACTGTATTGTAAATAAATCATATGAATATTTTCATATTAGTCAATATTATTACTGAAATTAATTTAAAAACTGAATCAATATAAATGTACACACATTTACACCAGTAAATATACAGAATCAAGGATGGGCTAAAAATCTGCGGAATTCTGTGCGCGCAGATTCCGTGTGGTCCTAGTTATTAGAAATGAGTTATTAAAATGATTATGTTTAGAAATGTGTTGAAAATATTCTCTATGTTAAACAAAAACTAGGTGGGGGGGGGGGGGGGGGGGGGGGGGAATAAACGAGGGGGCTAATACTTTTGACTTATACAACTGTATATGAGGGTTTCCAGCTACTGACGGAGCATTTTGGTTTGTCATAAAACAATTAAAAGTATATAGTGATTTTACATCAAAATGAAATACTGAAGTTCAATAGAATATTTTCAATTGCATTATTGCATTAAAAATGCATCATTATAAAAGGTCTACTCTAGAGGCATGTTTATATAATCCTCTGTCCTACATGCTTTGAAACCAACTATGAATATACACATGTAAATCCACGTTCATAATTTAAAAACATATTGTTTTAAAGCCAAACTTTCTTAATCAGCTTTGATCTGAACTTTTTGAAACAAATCTCCGAATAAAGCATTTGGGAGCACTTTGGAGTTGTTTGTTGCGTAGTATCATTTTTAAAAAACTGGGGCTAAAAAAAAGCTTCCTTAATGGGGCATTTGTATATTTCAAAATGGCTTTGTAATGTGCTGTAAGTTAAACTAAAGTATGAAATCGTTCAGTTTCCTGTATGTGAATGAAAGAATGCATAGATGATTTGCTAGCAAGCAAACTAAATGTCAAGGTAACACTTTATTTTGATGGTCCATTTGACTGTCTGTTTAATATCTGTTGATACTGTCATTCAACAGACATTTAACTATAAGAAACTTTGCAAGTACATGTCAACTTACACTAACCCTACCCCTAACTCCAACCTAACAGTCTACTTATAATCTAATGAAAATTAGTTCTAATGTAACTTAAATTCAACAAACGGACCATCAAAATAGTGTGACCAACATCAGACTGATCAATATAATGTCACCAAGCATATAAATTCAATTCATCTTGATTGGTCAAAATATATGCTTAATTCAGTTTTTTGTACTGTACATATAAATAAAGACAATTATACTACGGTGTGTCTGAAACTGTAAAATGAGCTGCCACAACCCTAGCAGTATATTTCAGATCAATAAGCAGTTTATTCAATAGTATAAAAATGACTGCATTCAGAAATCCATAATGTAGACAGAATTATGGATCAAGAATAAAACAGAAGTACATCCTTCTCCTATTTTCAATCAACTCCAGCGCTCGTTTACAATTTATTCCCTCATATGCTTAATTTACCATGACTTCTCCTAGTAATTGTGCACATTTTCATCGTTCAAAAATAATTTGCATCTTTTTAAACGAATGTATACTGATGTCCCACCCCTATTCAATATCCCCACGCTGACACGCGGTCATCCTCGACGACAAACTGCTACGTGTCGGTGAGGCGGCTGTCTGAGCAAATTACACGCTTCGTTCTGAATGAAACTTTGACTCCCCAGGTGTGGCCGAGCAGACGCTTTCTGCGGGTTAATTCTGGCCAAATCCTCACAGACCGCCGAGATGAGTTCAACCTCATTCCCGCTGCAATTTGATGAGCGCGCCGCACACTGACGTACGAAACGGTAATTACATTTTTCAGGTCTGGAAGGCGTTTTAAATGAAATCCAGGAACGCTGTTGAGCAGAGCTACCTGAGCGTCGGATTATGGCATACAAACACACTGATGGCGGCCAGGACAGAACACTTCCTGCTGTTGTCTGAAATCTGATTCTTCCCAGTGATGTCTGCATCTCGAGCGATCTATGCGAAGCACTGAGTGGCTCTATTCAAAAGGCTCCTGTCCCTAAATACTGTTGGTTTTACACACTGTCACCATTTATCCTGCTGGCCTGGAGTGGAGGCACTCCAGATAAAAGCCTCAATTAATTACAATGAAAAACAGACAGAAAGGAGGGGTGGGACGAGAGGAGAAAAAAACAAAACACACACACACACATACTCGCTGATGCAAGAAAGAGACCTAAGATTTCCCTCTCTTTTTGGTTGGTTGTCCACTCACTTTTCCAGGACTCTCCGTGTCTCCAGTGAGCTCTCTATTAGAGGAGGCACTGTTCCGTGGCCCGTAACCTTGTTGGCTGACACCTCGGTGCCAGGGCCGATTGAGACGGTGAGTCCGTGGGCTCTTAGAAAAGCTTTGTGCGCCGGTGCTTTGTGGCGGGACAGGAGTGTGAAATCAGAGCTCATGAGGAGGCCACGGTTCCCCAGGGAACGCCAGGCCGCGCTACGAGGTCAACGTCGTGGGCCGGACCCCCGGAGAGAGGAGCGGGTAAAGGGCCGATTGCAGAACTGGGAAAGGGGGAGGCTGAGGGGTGTGAGAGGGGAGGAGGGGTGGTGGTGGTCTGCCATTGAGCACGTCTTAATTAAAGGCGTCGATTAGGCGATTAGAGAGACAGCGAACGCAAAAGCGCTTAGCGGAGAGGAACCTAGCGAGATGCTTCACCTTAACAGTGACTTAAGGTGCTAATGACCTCCACGCCTTCTCTCATCGCTATCTCTCCCTGTTTATTTCTGCCGCCTCACACCTTGTCTGCAAGCGAATGTGCAGCCTTGATTAATATTCTTGTGCTGCAATTCTCAGCTTTGTTTCCCACACAAGTGGACAAATATGCAAAACCTTTAAAGCAAAACATTTTTCAGGGATAAAATGGTGCCAAAAAGGAACTTTGGGTAGTGATTTGTGTGTTGATAAGATATAGAGTTTGAGACAAGACTGTATACAGACTATATCTGTTCAGTGGTGTAGAGTATGAGAACAAACATTATGTGTGCAATTCTGTTTACTGCTTCTAAAGTATACATTACACCTTTAAAGTAATAATTTGATCCTTCTGCCATAATTTAATAATCCTTTCTTTAATCCTGATTGAAATGTCTTTCCTTTAGAGCAAATTAAAATAATTTAATGAGATGTGTGAATCACTTGATTAATTTATTCGTCAAGCCTGAATAATTTGATCAAAAATGATCCTTTTTTAGTATTCATCTTCAGACTTTCAGGCATTATTACAAAATCCTTCTAATAAATGTATTCTAATATGCTGATCTGTTGCACACAATAGTATCAGTATTATTGTAACATTATTAGTATTTCAATAGAAACTTCATAACTTTGATGAATACCATGTTAATGAATTTTCTTGCATTGTAACATTTATTCCATTTACTGTATTGTTATTGTATTGTTCCATTTACTCTTTTTTGAATGATTTCTTGGAACGTTGGCGTTCACTCCTGTCCGTAATTATTACTTTTAATTGATCTTGTTTGTCTTTTTCCCTTTTCAGTTTTCTATTGGTTTATTGGGTGACATCAGGCTTTTAAAACTTCTGACTTCTGTCTCTTGCTCGTTTCTCCACGCCACCAGTTTCTGATGGCTTTATTGTTTCGTTCTCCTTTATATTTCATTTTGACATTTGTTTGGGGTGGTCCCACCCTTCTTTAGGTTTGTTTGGTTGTTTATATTATAAAACATGATTTATATGGTTCATTATATTGTTGGGCTCCCCATCTCTTGTCATTTTGGATTGTTTCGCTGATTATGTTAAGTTAATAAATAATTTAGTTGAAGCACTTAAGTCGTTGTTTAATTATGACAAGTTGTCTTAGGATCATGAGTCATGTTTAAGAAGGAACAGCAACACTTAGAATCATTTAAAAAAATGAGAATTAAAAAACAATGGGTCAATTACGTTAAATCAAATCAACCTATATAAGTCGAAGAGCTAGTTCACCGAAAAATATTTAAATTTACTCAACAATTTACTCTTACTCAAGCGGTTTCATAAGTTCATGAGTTCCTTTTTCTATTGAACCCAAAAGAAGATATTTTGAAAAATGTCACAAATCTATAACCGTTGACTTCCAAATACTATATATGTTTTCCAAATAGAAAAAACAAATACTATGGAAGATGATTACAGGTTTCCAAAATACCTTTTCTTGTGTTCATCGGTAAAAAACAAAAACAAAAAGGTTTGTAACAAGTGAAAGGTAAGTAAATGATGATTAAAAAAAAACTGATTTGAGTTAACTATCACTTTAATACCAAGAAAATAAATTGTTATAGACAAAACTAGATTAAATCAAAACTATTTAAGGTAAAAACTGACGGTTAAAACATTTTATAGTGCACTAGCATATTCATATTTCAGCCAAAGTTGCAAGTCTCATATACAGTATATTTTATATGGATATACCACAGCAGTGGAGAAACAACTGATGATTCAGATGCAATGAGGTCACTGTTTCAAGAAAAAACGGCCAAATAAGACCTAAAAGAATTGTATATGCATTTTAACTACAGTATTAATGAATGACTCAAGGTGAGTGTGTTTGTCTGAATCCGACTCTGAATAAGAATCAACTCACTACACCGTCTCCAATCTTTTTTTTTTTCAACTTGATAATTCATAACGCCAGAAACTAGGCCTGTCCACTGCAGACCTAATTAAAAGTAAGAATTAATGGAAACCAGAGCAGACGCACACACAAAAAAAGCATTTAAGAGAAACAGTGATCTGAGAAGCCAACTATCCATTAGCACAGAACAGAAAGCAATAGTATCAGCCTCCTGCTGACCATTCTAAGGGAAATGATAGTCTTTATCAGTAAGTCTGGAAAACGGAGTGAGAAATCGTATGTCAGGATCACTGTATGTATGTGTGAGGAAGGATTTTTCTTTTTTTACCTGTAACATCAGCTGCCATCAGCCCCTCGGCACGGATCACCTTCACCTGCACCATGCCTACATCTTTAATGTTGTGTAAAGATCTCAGCACATTCTGTTGATGTCAAAGAAGGGGAAAAATGTATTTAAGAGTACAGGAGACAAATATAAAGTTGCCAGAGAAGCATTTGAACATTTAAGATACTTCAATGATGAATGAATTTCACTGCATATATTATCAACCATTTCCAAAATTAATGCAGGATTTCAGTTAAACCACAGTAACCACAAGTCAACCATGGTTTTACTACACTAGCCATAGTTTAAACATTATATATGTAGCAAAACTATGGCTATACAACTGGTAATCAACGTGGCTTAAAATCATCCTACAGTTTACGATAAATAAAAACACATCATGGTTAATATTCAGAGCATTCACAAACATCTCTTCTCAGAACTAATTGCATCAAAAAAACAATAAATAAATGCTAACAATTTACAATAAGATCTATAAAATAATCCATTACATAATATATAGTTTATGCATTAACTACACTGTTAAAAAAAATCCGTAAAATTTACGGAAAAATACCGGCAGCTGTGGTTGCCAGGATTTTTCCGTAAAAAATACGGAAGTTTTATAGAACTGTTTAAATTCACAGAAAATAACCGTATTTCATGAACTGATACAATGTTCAGTTCACAAAAACGTAGCTTAGTGCACAAAAGTCATTAAATACATTAATGTATTCTTGTGTGACTGCAATTAGCAAACAGATTTTTACTGCATTAGTAACTCCACAGTTACATTTAAGCAAAAGAAGATGCAGCATAACATCAGATACTCTGAGTTCATCTTGGACTTGCACACAGACGCTACTATCCTCCACAATGGTGACACAAAAAATGTTTTACAGTACTTTACTGTTTTTTTTCTTGATTTTACGGAAAAATACCGGCAGCTGTGGTTGCCAGTAATCTACTGTTTTTAACATTTTACGGTCGTAAATTAAATTTACGGAATATTTCCGTGAAAAATACATTCCACATTGTGCATTTTTCATCGAACACATTTAACCCCTCAAATCCCGGAGCAAAATCCTCCCTAATGTCCTTACTACAGAGTGTTGAACACTCAGGCAGTGATGACATTAATGAGATAATTGAGTATCTAATTAAAGGAGGATTGAGAATTATTAATGAACAACTGTTAATAAGCAGAATCACTGAAGGAAAGAAAAACAAGACCAAATAACACAAATCACAGACAAAACCAAGGATGAAATCAACTGAAAATTCAACTCTAAATAAAAATAATAATTAATAAAAAATTAACAAATTACACAATAAAACAATTATTTCTCAAGATCTCAGCAGAGATCATTAAACAACATCACAAACATCAGGAGCTTCACTTATTACTGACATTTGACTTTTTCTGTCGTGAACAAAAGTTCTTAATTAAATTTTTGTTGTTCATTTGAAATCACCATGACGGAGGTCAGTGTCTGCTTTAGTTGGGCTCTTTAACTTCTTATTATAACATTAAATTGTAATTGGTTGCTATAATTACTTGTGTTGATCACACTATTTTATAGCATGAAAAGCCAGAAAAAAAACTATAAGAATAAGTATAATAAGATTAACTATGACATCAAATTCACTCTCGCCTGCTTGTTAACTTGTTCAGTATCTTGATAGTTGTGTGTGAGAAATTAATAACATACATTAATGAAACCACTGGAGCTTCAGAAATCATTGACTGTTTAACAGGTCTAAATTCACCACTCATAATGAGAAACGTTGAACCATGGCAGGCCTTGAAAACACACAGACATCAACAATTAGTCTTTGAATCTCAATAATGGTGACAAACAAAAATTTAAATAAAATACAACCCAGAACAATACAAAACAATCTACTGAAATATTACACCGCTAAAACAAAATAAAATAAAGGCAAAGAAAGTAATTTTAAGAACATAAAGCTGCATAATTTATTCATGCTGCAATGCATGCTGGGAGTTTTGCACTATGCTGGCACCCAGCATGCATTGTGGCATGAATGAATCATGCAGATTTTTCTTTTTAGCAACCATGGTTGAGGCTCATATCCTGATTCTTGATGTCTGTGTGTCTTAACGGGCTGCAGGGATTTTCAAGGTTTTGTGCATGACACTCTGATAATTATTTTCTAATTGTTTGTTGACACTCCATGTAAAGCTGCAGTATCGTCTCAAACAACGATTAAATATGTTTCAACTTTTTTATTGAACTAACTTACAAAATACTTGGCACTACATCTGTAACTATTAATAACATTTAGTATATTATTTTTCTCATGACTTCTTTTTTTTTTTGGTATAACCGATGAATTTCAGAAACACAGTTATAACAGCCAGAGAATCATTAGGGTAAACCTGTAAAGGTTCAAGAGCCCAACTAAAGCAGCTTCTGATCTCCTCGATGGTGAGGTCAAATGAAAGATTCTCAATAAAAAAATATAAACCTCTGTTAATTATCAAATATTATTGCAGATATGACAGAAATGAAGTCAAACTGTAATCAGTGAAGCTGGCAATGCTGTTATTTAATGGAGTTGTTTAATCCAGCTCTGTTTTAATTCAGTTGGTTTGGTGTGAGGCTGTGTGTGTAGTTTTATTTCTTCCTTCAATTTCTTCTTCCTTCAGTGATTGTGCTTGTTAACAGCAGCTGTTCATCAGTGTCTAAATTCAGTCATTTGTGGTCATTCACTTTCTATAGTGGACTAAACTAATTGACTAATTTAGGGACTAGTGAATGAGGGCGTATGGTGAGATTTCAGACACTCTGCCTACTTTCTCGAAAACAAAGGTTTGATCTTTTACAGTTATTTTCCGTATTTTGTACAGAAATGAGCTGTTAATCATTCTACAGATTTTCACCGCAGATTATACAGACTTGTACTGTTAAAATCACAGACATTTTTTACAGTGTAACAATGAGTAAAAATGAGGAATATATAGTATTTCTCCATCTTTCTTCATTGCTAATTCAAGCCACCTCAGCTGTATTAAATAACATTTACTGCCCCATCAATGGCATCAACAGTCATATTTTAACATTGAAATTAATGTTAACTAAGTTTTTTTGTGTATACTAATATGGATAGCTAAGGTTACATATGGAAATGTGGTAAAGATACTCAAAAACCTTTGCTGTGTGTTTTTATATTAGCTATCATTAAAATATTATTAATACACTTTGTAATATTCAAATATTTCTGAAAAGTTATGTAATGCCAAAGCAACTGTGTCCAACTGTGAACTGTGCACTATGCAAACTTGCACTACCTAAACAATGAAACTACTGAAATAAAATGAGCCTACACAAAAATCAATACATTTTTCCTAAGGTGAGATCCAGGAATATTGCCTTGCTGTAGATCAATCATTGTTTGAAATTTATAAACAGGTTTGAGCAACCGAAATAAATCCTTCAATGGTTTAGAACAAATACAGATTAATAAAAAAATATGATGGATATAAAACTTTTTTTTTTAAATGCAAGCAAGAAGAGGATATAAATCAATAAAACTAAACAGTTAAATGAATATTACTGAACATAAATTCTCTTCCAAAGTGCATATCTGTTTATACTCACATTCATGTTCCTCCAAAAAGCTTTTCTTATTCTACACATTCAGTTTTAGATAACTCGGTGAGCATTTAAATGAAAAGAAAACAGAAAATGCTAGCAGAGACGCCACCAATTTCTAAAACAGTAAATCTTCGGGAGGTGGATAAACTGCTCAAAGACAAGTGCATCAGCAAAGACACTTAAGCATGATTTATGAGCGAGTCAATTACGCTCATACCGATAAAAGCCTCTCATTGAGAGACCATAATACTCCATTACAGTTCCTTTGTGTGTCTTTTGTAGCATTAAAGGGGCTGACATTTAGCCATGAAACAAACTAGGCATCACAAGCTAACTGTGTGGTCACAGCATGAGTGATCGCTTTCTCTCTCTCTCTCGTCCTCTCACTTTCATCAACACTTTATAGTGTATACCATTTGATCAAAGAAAAACAACACACTTAAAGAAATTAAGTGTATGTATAAAAATAAATAACTTTCACAAAAAGATGCGGAGTCATTTGTTCCAGTATTCTACCCTTTATATTTTTCTGTTTTCAAGTCTTAAACTGTGTCAGGATATCAAAATATTCAAAAAGAATCATTATAATAATTGCATCAATACATTTATTATTAGATATCTACTTATTGTACATATATGCATGTATAAAGTAACTTTTAAATGCTAAGACTTTACGCCAAAACATGTTTCAGCAACACTTTAGAATACTGGACACTAAGTTAATGCTGGTTAATGTATTTACTAGCACACACACAAAAAGAACAAAGCAGCATTTATTAATCATAGTTCAACATTTACTAATGTATGTTTAAAATACAACAGTGTGCTTGTTAACATTAGTTAATGAGTTAAAGTTAACTAACAATGAACAACTGTGTTTTCAATAATTTTAACATTAACTTTTTAATTAACTTTACATTAACCACACATGATTAAATCCTTTAATAAAGGCATTGTCCATGTTGCGACATATGTGGCCATTGAGAATGCGTGGTGCTGCAATGTGTCTCGCGCAGTCATATACTGTGCTGCAGCAGTAAAGCCCACCTTTTCATTAATTTTATTTTTTTGTGCTGTACGCAATATCCACCAGGTGGCGCAAGGAACAACAGCTTTTACATTGTCGGGCTAGTGCAAGCGAACAGCCCTCAAATCAAACAACTTGTCCAGGGGTGCGTTTGAAAACCATCGTTAGCCAACTAAGGTCACAAGTTCTATCGTTATAATAAATAAATATAAGGGAAAGACAAAACATAGCTACAAGTCAGTTTAAGATATTCAATAAACATCTTTTAGGCTGGGGTCTTTTTAATTAAACTGAATAAAATTTAAAGGTGTTGCATAAAATAATAGTTTTAATTTAATAAGTGATATTTCTTTGCTGCGTCCTCCTTGCTGTTTCAATAGTGCATATTAATCTTACACCACATTAAAGACACGGCAGCCAGCAAATTTCAGTTGTCGAGAGTTTTTGTCAAGTTTAAAAGATGTGTTTGTGCCAGTGATTAATTTTTGAATTGCGAGGTCCAGGAACAGATTGGGGTAATGGATCCGGCATGTTACCAGAGGATGGAGAGGTGTCGCGGACGAAAGTAAAAAGCGGGGCGGGGGTCTGTGGGTGTGGCGGACGAAAGGGAGGAGGGTTGGGGAGTCGCGAAAGAAAGTGAAAGTAAAGAGCGGACGGGGAGGAGGGCGATTGAGGAGGGGGATCGGTAAAAAGAGGTGTCAGATCAGATTTCAGAGGTGCCGGATCCAGATCCGGCGTGTTCCGGCACAAATTAAGCCCTGGTTTGTGCATGAAACGAGTGTTTAGATGCATGTGTCTGAGAGACCGAATGAAAGAATGATCACTTCACAGCTCTGTCGATGCTGTGAGCAGCTGTGTTTCTTTCTTTATTTATTTATTTTGGAGATAATGAATACATATTCGTATTCAAATATGAATACAACAGAAAGGTATAAAACTTTATAAATTCCGTGTCCACTTTTGTAGGCTAAATACAATAGTGTCGGATGAAATAGCCTAAGCCTTTAGAAATTAGAAATTAGATCTGCTTACTGCGCATTAAAGAAGGCTTTGTGTGTCAGAAAAGCAAGTGATTAAAGTATAACTGTCAACATTGGGATATAAAAATACGGCATACGCCCCAAACAACCGTTACAAATACAGGGAGGAATATAGCTTCAAATGAAAGAATACATAACATTAGAAAATTGAAAATAAAATAGAAGGTTTAGCCTAAAAAAATCACTAATCACATCTGTTTTCGTACGTATCAAAGGGTTAAAAGTGTGCTAATTGTTTTACTTTAATTATTCAGCGATTCCTCCACTTACCACTTGAAGAAAGCCTGCGTACCACTACTGGTACAAGTACCACAGTTTGAGAACCACTGGCCTAAGCTATATTAAAATAATTTAAAGAATTACAAATGTCTCATATAATAAAAAACATTAAATAAATAAACCAATATAAAACAAACAAAAGCTATAACAATTCAGGTATATACAGTGTAATACAAATCAATTAAAACCTTTTAAGCCATTTTGAACTTTCATTTTACACAGGCCTAGATATTTTCTAAAAACAATAAACAGCAGAGGAGTTTTGAAATATTATTTTATAAAGTATTTGGATAATGTATCCCGCATTGTAAAGTGTTACTCATGTTTCATTTGTTTTCTTGAATTTTAAATGAAACAAAGTTGAAAATATTTCAGACGGGGAATAAAAATCTTTCATGCAAGACTGTTCAATGAATGCACACTAACAGAAAGTTGTCCATTAGCTTAACTAAAACATGTCCGAACATCTCTGCCCTCCACTTGAACCGCAGTAAAACTTGAAGAAAACTCTTGCGACATTTCCAGACGGACGTTTTGCTACGCGCACAGAGTGAATGGAGCTGGACTGACAGAGACGACACAATCTCACTGGTGAGCCTTCAAAAGCACTGGAGACTTCGCTTTAATTCTCTTTTTTGGCAATAAGCCCGTCACATACCCAGAGGAATAATTATAATTTGAATTTCTCAAGTCAGGGCCAGGCTGCAGACTTAATTCATTATACACTCGGACTGCCTTCGCCTGTTACCGACGATATTATTGTCAAAAGAAATCCTCTGATAGGGAGACAAAAAAAAGCAATGATTGGGGAGGGGGCATTTTTCAGACATACAGTACAGTCAATACACGATTTCTCAGTAGATATCAAGCGCTTGTTATTTATGATTATCGCGGCTTTGAAGAAAAAAAATGTGACTTTTTATTGGTGCATTTCCATAGCAGAGGAATTTGTGATTTGCAAAGGGTGCTGGCTTTTCAGAGCCCTCAAAAGACAGGCAAGAAGATTGAAAAGCTCAGGAGATGAGGCCTCTTTATTTTTTTAATGAAAGGCTGAAGAATATATTTTCGCACCCCCCTCAGCTTTGGGGCAGGGAAAGCAAGGCCAACTCATATGGTAGGCAGAAGAAGAGTGTGCTTTAGTCCCATTACAGGAAAAAGGGGTAGCGCATAAACACTTGCGCACACGCACACACATACAAAACCCTTTCTAACCCCCAACCAGACAGTAGGGACCGAAAAGGGAGAGAAGGGGAGGGGAGATGGCGGGACTGTGTTTTGAGTGACAGCTTGTCATGGTGACGTCTTATTCCATCTCTGTTGTGGAGAAAATGAATGTCACCGCGCGGAGCCTTATGACTCGCTGTCATCTCGCAGGCGCTCACCTTTTATCAATGCTCTAAATAACATTTCAAGCCCACCGTCTCCAGCCGGACAATCCGGTCAGGGGACATTAAATCGGATGACTGTGAAATGTCATAATAAAAATGGAATGCTAACAGCTTCCCCCCTCTTCCCCCCCTCCCTCCTTTTGCTGCTCTCTCACTCTTTTCCTCCTACTTTCCATCCTTTCACACACACGCACACACATTGGTGTAGTTGTTCACATTTTGATTTGGAAGCGAGTGACAGGGCCAGAGAGGAACTGCGCGCCTCCACTTCAGCAGAGGTCACCCTGGCCCTGATGCCCATTAACGTCCATTACACACGAGTCGCACCACACTCGCCCGACTACTATTAAAATGCATAATTTCGCTCTGCTTACAACAGCAGCTGTAAAGCACAGATACAGTGCTGCTGTCTGGGAATATAACTGGGAAATGACCGCTTAAAGACTGATGCAATCACATTTGAGGCTCGTTGTTTTTATTGTTTAAATCCTGAAAGACTATAAGAGTGGGGTTAAATGTGCACAGAATAGAAATTACTGAATTGACACTTTGTTATATTGTTACTGTAGCTATTATTATTATTATTATTATTATTATTATTATTATTATTATTTTAATTATTATTATTATTATTATTATTATTATTATTATTATTATTATTAT
>CAIGQQ010004836.1:72276-84683 GCA_903798035.1 Danio albolineatus
ATATATATATATCAGGTTTACTAGAATACCGTTCCTGAATCAACAAAGATTCTACTTGGTTGAAAGCATCACTGTATAGTTAGCTAGATTAAGAAAAAATCTATTCTTTGCAACTTTAGATGCAATGCTGAAAGTCTTAAAGATACGTGTCATATCTCATGTAATTAATTAATCTGTGTTTTAACAATGGAAAAACATATTGTACACTTTATGTCACATAACATCTAAACACTGTACAAATCTAGCCCGATGGTCCGTCCGTCCGTCCGTCCGTCCATCCAACTCTAAGAAATCTGCTCACCATAGATATTTTATGGGAATCAAGAGATGCAAAATACAGTATCTAAGAGTTATTTCATTTTAAATGGCTTATTTTCTGTCTTAATCAACAATTGATTATGACATACATATATTTTCATTCATTCATTTTCTTTTCCACGTACAGCGTAGTTCCTTTATTAATCTGGGGTCGCCACAGCGGAATGAACCACCAACTTATCCAGCATGTGTTTTAAGCAGCAGATGCCCTTCCAGCTGCAACCCATCACTTGGAAACTATATATATTTTTTGTTATAAAAGCGTTATTCAAAAATATTTTCATAACATTTCAGTGTCATTTATGTTCTCAGAAGGTTATTTAAAACATTGTTGGAGTATTCCATTCACATTTTATTAACGTTACAAGAATGTTTCAAAAATGTTGTTAAGGAATATTCTGAGAATGTATCCTGATAGCTGGGATTTGTCATAATTAATTGTTGATTAAGGCATAAAATAAGCCATTTTAAATGAAATAACTTTTAGAAAACTGTATTTTGCATCTTAAGGAAATCTCCTGATTCCCATAAAATATATACGGTGAGCAGATTTCTTAGAGTGGGATACAGGACGGACCATCAGGGTGGACTTGCACAGTATTTAGATATTATGTGTCATAAAGTTTACAAGAAGTTTTACTTATATTTTTCCATGGTTGAATCACAGATTGAGTAATTACATGAGATGTGACACATATCAGTTAGACTTTCACTCTATTCTTTCTTTTTTAATCTAGCTAACTATACAGTGATGCTTTCAACCAAGTAGAATCTTCGTTGATTCTGGAACAGCATTCCAGTAAACCTGATCAGATTTAAGAGACATGTTCATAGTTAATGACACGTTTAGGCTTTAAGAAATGTTTAGGGGCTTTTACATCATTTCAATAGTTAGTTACACTTAGATGTAGGGATAGTTTTTGGAAAGAAATGTTGTTCCAGGATCAACAAATTATAAGAAGACTTATACTCCAAAATAAATAATGTCAACGGACTTATATATTGATATAGTGATTTTTCATAAACTAAGAGCTTTTTCTAAGGTACAGAGCTTTTCCTCATTTTTTTATTATTATTTTTTTGTTTTGTTTTGTGAGCGACAACATGTTGATATATGTCTCTAGATGGCAGACAATTCAACATATTCAAAATAGTTTAACTTGGAATGAGCATATGCATAACTATATGTGTAATTAGTAACAAAGTAATTAGTTACAGTAATTTAATCACTTTTCCTCTAAATAACTGAAGTAGGGGATTACTTTTCTTACTTAATGTACTTTTAACTTGTCTAATGTGTATTCAACAGTTCTATAAATCAGTTCAGAGAAGCAAAGAAAATGTTTTATTTGTTGTTGTTTTGTAGTACATGTCAACTTACACTGACCCCAACCTAACAGTCTACTTATTATCTAATGAGAATTAGTTGCAATTTAACTAAAATTCAACAAAACCATCAAAATAAAGTGTGACCTTTTCTACTCTGCATTGACATTTGTATGACGCTTTAAAATTGAGTTGAGTAATTAAATGACCATTGAGTAAATAAGTTACTATCGAACAAAGTAAAGTATTTTAAATACAATTGTATACAAATGTAATGAGCTAATTAAGAATTAGTAATGAATTACTTTTTTGAAACAACTTACCCAACGCTGCCTACAACTGTTAAAAGTTTATTGATGCTTTTGCATCCTCCTTCACGTATTGCATTTTTGCAAATTCTACACTGAAAAAAAAATATTCATTGGAATTTACTACATTTTTTAAGGTAAGTGGTTGCAAACAATTTATATGGGCTGAATTTAAACAAACAAATTAAATTTAGAAATGTTCAACATAATTTGTTTCTTTAAATTCAGCACATATAAATAGTATAACTAGTTACCTCAAAAAATGCAGTATATCAATTGATAATAAATTTGGTATTCCTCTCTACACTAAGGCATTGTCCTATTTAGATCAGTAGAGGGTAATCAAGTATGCGGTATTAAACATTAAAGATCTTGAATGTTCATAACCTGTTTGTTAAGTTGACCAAGAGTTGAGGACTTGCTTCTCGCGTACATAAAACCACATTATTTACACTGTAAAGTCACTACACCCTTGTTAAACATCCTGAACAACAATTGCTTTTTTATGCCAAAAAGTGTGATGTATGAGCGCATAAAACATAAATAAAAAGGGGCTGCATTTGTTAGGACACTTTAGCAGGCTAACAGATATCTGGACTCATTTTGGTCTCATTGAAATTCTGCCGGCCGACGTCGGGTGTATTCTCTAGACAATAGATATCTTTCTCAAGTATGAAATAGAAATACTTTCCAGGTCAGACACTGTCTCATGCAGCACAGAGAACTCATTTGTAGTTTTCTGTACTGCGGTCAGATGGGTGAAATATTGGATTTGTCAAGAGACAAACCATTTATAGCTCTTTACAAAAACACGGACAAACAGCTAAAATAAATAGTTTGGTTCAAACATTTGGAAGATTTAAAAATTATTTTAAGAAAAATACATAGTGAAAATATTATTACAGTTTTAAATAGCTCTTTTCTATTCAAATCTATTTAAAAATGTGATTTATTCATGAGATGATGATAAATTAAAATAAAGAATAATTTAATATTCTATAATTTTTGGTGCTTAAGATACATTTCTTAAAATGACAGATTTTTAATCAGAATTGATTGATTGGTTGATTGGTTGATCGATTGATCGATTGATTGATTGAAACTAAGTATGTATTTAATAGCACTTTACATCAAATTACACCCATTATTCAGATAGGGCTTAAATCTTCTAATCCCAGACTAAAATGTAGTCTTAGCTGTTTCAATAAAAAAATAAAAAATAAAAACTTGCACAGAATGATCTTAAAATATATCCCTGCCTTTGTCTCAAGATGGACACCCTTAATTATTTTAAGTCACTTTCATAAAATTCCTCAAGTGTCCTATTAAACTATGACCTAATTCTACTTTAGCCTAAGCCCTGTCTGTGAAACCAGACCTTAATGTCTCCATGCTGAAAAATATTCGAAAAAAAAAAAGAAAATTAAATAACAAAATCCAACCTGATGCCAAACAGTGCTAAATTATTCTCTCTTTTTCAGTTTACAATCCAAAACTATTTTAAAAATTAAAATAAATAACGGACACAGTGCTTGTAAATCTCGTTCAATACATTTCTGTGCCTTTCCATGGACAAATTTGCATAGCTGTTCTCAAAAAACATTTTTCACACGTAAACAACAATTCTTGATACATCAAGCTTGAAGCAGAAAAACATTTTTAACCTTTAAATTTCCCAGAATTGCAAATAACAGTTTCTTAAATTCTCTGATACACAGTTCACTCCAAAAATTGACACTTGCTGTTTGTTCAAACTACTTTAGACCAACAGAATTCTTAGAGATTTTTTGCAATTTAATTGTTTATGTTCAATGTACCCAAATGTTAAAAGTTAACTTAATTCCTTTATGTCTGCTCTACACAAATATTGCGTGGAGCCCAGCGATCAGTTTCTTTACTTTAAAATAGAGAGTAGCACAGCCAGTTGATTTTGCTTTTAAAAAAGTCAGTAATGCCATTGACTTAAATTAACTGCCATAATTATGCACATAGTTAATCACTTAATAATTTTAAGTTTACTCTTTTTTTAAGTAAAGTCAACTAATCCATTTAACAGTGTTTTCCCGCTTTACTTGGCTGTGGAAACTAAACAATATAAGACATAAATCACGTATCTGAAAGCAAGAAACCACAGGAATTTATGGTAGTCTCCATTATATCTGATCCTGCGACATCATATCATGTCGCATCACACAACTGCAGCTCATATTCTCAAACACATCAGCTAAAGAAACACAAATAGATGAAAAATGAAAGAACTCACTGCTTCCCTGAAGTCCCCCTCTTTTGGAATTAGTGTGACCGCCAGCTCTAGCGAACCCAGGTCCTGTTTGGGATAGTGGGGATCTTTGAGGTCAAGGGTTACATCCAGGGTCCTAAAATGGCACAGAGGAAATCTATTATATGACTAACCAAATGCCTGCCTAGATCAATGATTATGTGTTTTATACTTCCAGCCTGATCTCAATAAAATATGTACGTTTGAGGCTAATTCTTACAAACTCAAACCATTTCATTCTGACTAAAACTTAATCACTTAATTAAAAAAAAAGCATGTCCCCGACCCTGTCACCTACCCTACCCTTATTGCGGCATTAGCAAATCATACTATTAATATTTTTGAATTAGTTTTATAGTATATATTTACATTTTCAGTTTCACAATTCTAAAGTGTTAATGATTGATTTACTTGTACTGTACACTGTAAAACCCAACAGTCAACTTTATCAAATGAAATGAGTGTAGTTAACTCAAAATTTACTGACAGTTAATACTACTCATTTAAAAAGAGTTTTAAACTCAGTTGTTGAGGGTAACGAGTTAATTAAATACTTCATTACTTTAACTTGGTAAAGTAAAGTAAGTACACAGTACTCATATAGATAATTTTTTTTAACTCAAATTGTTTGTAGCAATCGGCTTCCTAAATGTTGCCTTAACTTATTGGAATTTACAGTACTCAGTTGGTTTGAGTTCTCTTTATTTATTGGGTTTTGCTCAAATTGCTTTGTTAACTCAAATGAATTAAGTTTGCACTACTCATTAGGATTAGTTTTTGGGTTTTACAGTGTAGGGGTATATTCTTTACTAATGTGAGATTCTATTATAGTTTACATTCATATTTTCAATTAAATCTCAATGTTTAATATATATTTTAATACTTTATGTTTTATATGTTATGTTTACTATTTTGTGTATGTAGCAGTTTTTCAGTTGGTGTATTAGAAGATTGCAGTTAAGGGATATTTCACCCAAAACTGAAAGTGATGTCATCATTTACTCACCGATTACCTTTTCTGTTTGACTTTTTTTCTGTTGAACATAATATATTTTGAAGAAAGCTGGAAACTTGTAACTACTGTCCTCAATAGTATTTTATTACACTTTAAAACCCAAAAAGTTAAGGTAACTTAAATCGTTTGAGGAAACTGATTTAACAAACCATTTAAGCTCAAAAACTAATCCTTATGAGTACTGTGAACTTACTCCATTTGAGTAAACGAAGCAATCTGAGCACAGTAAAACACGATAAATGAAGAGAACTCTAACTGAGTACTGTAAAACCCAATAAGTTAAGGCAACTCAAACCTTTTGAGGAAACCAACTGCAACAAACTATTTGAGTTAAAAAAAAAACTAATCTACACGAGTACTGTGAGTATTTAATTAACTCAATACCTTCAACACTGAGTTCAAAACTCTTCAAATGAGCAGAGTTAACCTTTAGTAAATTTTTAGTCACTTACACTCTTTTAATTTGATAAAGTTGACTGTTGGGTTTTACGGTGTCCTATGGTTATTCAATGGCTACAGATTTTCAGTTTTCTTTAAAATATCTCCTTTTGTGTTCAACAGAAAAAAGAAACGGTGAGGTCATTTTTATTTTAGCCTGAAAAAAAAAAACACTTAACACTACACACTAGAGGGCAGCAGAGTCAACATAAATGAAGGCTTGCTGCTCTTGGGAATAGTTTTTCAGATGTTTATATATGTCATAAAGCATCAGAGGACCTTTGGTGCTCCAGGGACTCTAAATAGAGATATGCAGAGCCCATAAAGTCATCCTGCAGCCCAAAGTCATAGTCAAAGACCTGCAGAGAAAAGAAAACATCTCACAGTAAAGACATGTACAGTAACTTCATACTTCACAGCATTCTTCACATTACCTGGGTCAATCACTATCGCACTCACTATACCATGATTGATCAAGAGCGTAAAAGTACCCCTATTAGCCCAAAGACTAGCTGTAAGTTTTACACTTTCATTCTTAGTCCCTTTTCCAGATGTTAAAGGCCTACACCAATAAAATTACAAATTCAAACTATAAACAAAACTCAAATGGACAAAAAAAAAAACTACTACATCAGCAACAATAGCAAAAAGAAAAACAAGTGTTCACAATGTAGATTATTAAGAAGCAATTTCTCAAAATGATACGTAAATGAATTAAATGATGCACAATCTCTAACATATTGTAGTATCAAATTCCATGTTTGAAAAGAAAAACAAGCTTAAGGGTTTTTCATTGCCATGAAAAAATTAAGTTGTCATCATAAATAGGGAAACCCTTCTAATTTTTTTTTGTGTATCCTTGCATTTTACAGTGCTGTACAAAAACTCAAAAATGTCAATGTTTTGAAGCAATTATATTCGATTTACCAAAATCTCACAAGTGGAAATTTCACATCCGTCACATCCATAATAGAAAAGTGTCACATACATAACGAAGCTTTTTCTTCATAAATGCAAAAACGTAAATTAAAATAAAACCAACCATTTTTGATCTATATAGCCGACTCTTATCCTTGTGATTATCAGTATTTCTTTTGGATTGTACAGTTTAATCCACAGAATTTCTACAAAGTATGTTGTATTCTGTAAACTCGCAGACTTTTTTCGTCACATCCATAACGCATGTTTATTTTCCTCATTCATTCATTCATTTTCTTGTCGGCTTAGTCCCTTTATTAATCCGGGGTCGCCACAGTGGAATGACCCGCCAACTTATCCAGCATGTTTTTTACGCAGCGGATGCCCTTCCATCTGCAACCCATCTCTGGGAACATCCATACACACTCATACACTACAGACAATTTAGCCTACCCAATTCACCTACAGTATATCACATGTCTTTGGACTTGTGGGGGAAACCCATGCAACCACAGGGAGAACATGCAAACTCCACACAGAAATGCCCCAACCGGGGCTCGAATCAGCGACCTTCTTGCTGTGGGGCGAACGTGCTACTCACTACGCCACCGTTGCGCTTTTAATTTCCTCATTTAAAGTATAAAAATTGTTTTCAGATTGATATTTTCCTGCTCCCATAACTATTTGTTTTGGAAAATGTGAACAGATGATTCAATATAATGTTAACATATACCTTATTTGTGCGTTTATGTTTTAAGTTTTTACTGCAAACGTCACATCCATAACGCTGGAATTGCTCATATATATATATTTCAAATTTCACTATAGGTCTTATTGTTCAATACGAATGAATGCCAGCCTTTATACCTTTTAGTCTGTTCCAGTTCAGGCTTGAATAACATATCGTTAGACATTAAAATCACAGTTCAATTTCTTTCAAATACTGTCCATTTTATCATGTAATTCAAACGATAATTTATTTATGTGATGTGATGGTATGCAGATGCAGTACAAAACTTTGCTGTACAAAACTGCTATAAAATGCAATATTAGGGTTTGAGTTTTTTTCTGCTATCCACACCGCACCGTGAGTTTAAATCAATAAACCATCACATATGAGTGTGATTCCACCCACTATTAAGCAGCCAATAATTATTGTTATTACTTACCTTCACGTAAAGTGGCTCTCTCAAACTTTCCACCAGCAGACTGACTTTCTCCTCCCATACTGGGTTCAGGTTCTTGTGGATAGTCTTGCTGCGAAAAACCTCCTTTCCAGCGATCTTAAACTTCACATAGGGGTCACTCGTTCCTGTCAAAACAAGAAAAATACGCGATACACTATTAAAAAATATGCAAATAAACAGGTTTTTTTTTTATTCATCGATTCATATGTTTATTTTTTTCTATAGCACTTTTTTTTCTTATTCACATGATTTCTTATACTTTATGCTTCATATTGTATTGAGGGATCTTGATCTCAAAACTAACATGTTTTAGTTTAACTCTTTTTATTGACAACTCTCAATCAGAGATGTATTACAAGTGAGGGAAAGGAAAACCATAATATTTTCACAATGTTGAGGAAAGAAATACTGGGTGGTAACACATTCCTTGCTCTCTGAACCATATTGAGATGTAAATAAAGTAAGTAAACAACAACAACAACAACAACAACAACAAAAAGGTAACCAAACAATAACAAAAAAGAAAAAGAAAAGTAAAAACATACATCCACTTATAATAATAATAAATTAACAAATGACACCCAAGTGAGCCATTATCGTTAAATATAAGATATCACACAATTTCTTTTCCTAATACACTCTTAGACGAGTTTGTATCATTCAAAAACAAGAAAAGACAGATATAGACAGGGTTAGATTAGTAAAATGGGATATATATAAAGCTGTTTTTTAA
The DNA here is from genome assembly GCA_903798035.1 of Danio albolineatus. NCBI lineage: Eukaryota > Metazoa > Chordata > Actinopteri > Cypriniformes > Danionidae > Danio > Danio albolineatus. Next base: position 80,798 of record CAIGQQ010004836.1, read on the forward strand.
AATACATCAGAAAAGGTTGCTAAGCTGTGTAGAAATCCTCTGTTTAGCCATTAACTTTATATCTAATTTTCTCTATTTGAATGAACTGCAACAGGTCCTACATCCAATGAAAGTAGTTAGGAGGAGAAGCGTTTTTCCAGTTCAATAGTATAATTCTTTTAGGAATTATTAAGCAAAAGGCTAATACATTTGAATGCGAAGATTACAGCAATACGTTTGTAGGATTGAGTCCAAACAGTGCCAGTATTGGACACGGTTTAATTTTTAGAAGAAAAATATCAGAAATTGATTTAAAGATTTTTGTCCAAAAAGAGATTACCTCTGGACAGAGCCAAAAGGTATGGTAGAGGGTAGCTGGAACTTGTCATCATCTGTCACAAATAGGATCAACTTCTGGGTTTATTTTAGATAGTTGTACGTGATGAAGAACTTTTGACATCTGAAAAAAATTAACATCTTTTAATGCTTAACAAAAATTAACATTAAAATGAACACACAGATTTATTTTTTTTCATATTTTTTGTAGTTTGAAACCCTTATTTACACAATCAACCGCAAAGTATATATTGATTAAACTATTTAAAATGATTATTATTAGTTATTATATATATATATATATATATATATATATATATATATATATATATATTTATTTTTTTATTTTATTTTTTTTAATAAATATATATATTTTATTTTATTTTATTTTATTTATTTATTTATAGTCACTTTGTTCAGTTTTTTAACATCAAAACTTAGCTGGGTTGGAGAAAAGATCAAGATCCCGAAATGCAGTTTGAAAGTAAGGCCATGTCCACACGTACATGGGTATTTTTATAAATGCATTTGGTGTGAAACCAGCCGTTGTTGGCCAATCAGAAAGAAGAAAACAGTGCGCATACTGACATCATGAGGAGAAAACTACAGTAGTTGTAGCGTTCACATGACCACACTGTACCTGGAGTTTCAGAAAATCTTCACCCTGGCTGAAGTTTTCAAAATGTTTTAGTTTTCAGTCGGCTGACAAACAGCAAAATTGTATAGGAAATAGTGTGGTTTTGAAAATACCTGTGTCCATGTGGACTGGGCCTAAAAACATTAGAAAACACCCAGGATTCCTAGAAGTACAGTTTTTCAGAGAAACTGTAAAAAAATAAAATAAAATAAAATAATAAGAATAAAATAATAATAATAAGAATAAGAAGAAGAAGAAGAAGAAGAAGAAGAAGAAGATAAATAATAATAAATAATAAATAATAATAATAATAATAAAACAAAAAAGACAAATTTTCTGCGAAACTAGATCATGGTAGAACATAATAAGCAGCACTTTGGACACACAAACAAATTGGACACATCCAAATGAAATGATGCTACAAAACTGATCCTACAATTGAATTAGCAGCCACTGTTCAATTCTGTTCCATTCAATTCCGAACAATGTGACAAGTTACTACTGAACATTTGAGAGTTTCAGACTAAGATCTAATAAATGCCTCTTGCTAACATCGACAAACACATAATGCTCTCTATCTTTTTGTCTTGCTGTAGAGCTATTTCTCTTTCATGAAGCATGCACAGCAGTTGTCTATGGTGTGTAATAAATGGGTCTCAGAGAGATTTAGGTCACGTGACCTTAACTGTCACCCCCTATTGGCTCACGCACTAAAATAAGTGTGTATGATTGTGCTGTGTGGAGCCAGGGGCATTCAGAATACAGTGAGGGAGCACAAATATAAATTAAAAATGCACTAATGAATACTAATCAACCTGACAGCATATATTATACAGCCAGAGAAAATAACAGGACTCAACAGAAAGAACAACTGCAGCATTTACTGTGTGTGAATGTAGTATTGCCGAATGTTAATGCATTTAGAGACATGTCTAAGTGTGTTGGCGGCTTCTGATCTAGCTAAAGCAGCGATCTGATTGGCTTGCGGCAAAGCAAAGCACAATTCCCGACTGGACCGCTAGATGTCAGTGTATGCTCAGTGCACATGTCTGGACGTGTCAGCTGACCTGCTCTCACTGCAGTGGCTCAGGATCTGCACTCCATCACTCTGACACATGAAGAACAAGCAGAGCATCATACTGTATCAAACTTGCCATGCAGATTTGATGAACAGAAAAGGTACGGGATTCATATAAAAATGTAGAATCATTTTTCACAAATGAATTAAGTAGGATTTACAAAATGAACGTTTATAAATTTTTAAATAAAAATATAAAAGGCATTGTTTGTGAAATCAACAATAAGCCATAGTGTACACCAATAGATGGGAATTAAATGAGCAGATCAAGCATTCTGAACATTTATAATTTAATTACTGCTTATGATAGACATTTATCATTTAATATACAATATATAATATACAATATATCATTTACAAGAAGGTTGCTGGTTCGAGTCATGGCTGGGTCATTTGATATTTCGTCACCTTAGATTAATAAGGTTCATTTTTGTCAAAATTGAGTTATTGGCATATTCTTATTAATTGAGAACTTATTTACATTATGGGATGGGGTCTTTTTTATAAGTTGTTTACATTTGAAGACCTTTGATTTAAAAAAACAAATGTCACACCCATACTGTTTGCTATGGAATGCAAAAACTTTGAAGCTCAATATCTCAAAATCATTCAGAGCGCAGATAGAACCTTATAATTCCAAGGTTGACGATTTCTGTGTGAAGTTTGCATGTTCTCCCCGTGTTGGCATGGGTTTCCTCTGGGTGCCCCCAAGACATGCGCTATAGGTGAATTGAATAAACTAAATTGACTGTAGTGTATGTGTGTATGGATGTTTCCCAGTACTGGGTTGCAGCTGGAAGAGAATCCGCTGTGTAAAATATATGCCGAAATAGTTGGCGGTTCATTCTGACGTGGCGACCCCTGATAAATAAGGGACCAAGCCGAAGGAAAATAAACGAATGAATGAATTTAATTACTTATAAAGACTGCGGTAAAGACATGGTAAAAAAATCCTTTATACTAATATTTACCACAATACTTTCCGAGTTGGTGGTTTACATAACAAATTGAAAACTGCAAACCATTTTTGGGTTAAAGTTTTAAGGTAAAATGTTATGTTAAAATATGCAAATTATGCATTATTGGTAATTTGTATACATGTTTTAGCCCAAAAATCTAAATATGTATATAGGCCTATTTTCCGTAGAGTGATCGATTTGAGGTAGCCTGCTATTTTTATTTGACGGAAAAAAAACATATAATTGGAAAAAAACACAAAATAGACCATTTTTTAAAACTTAAATAATTATTTAATATTAATCTGATCAGTTAACTGTTAATATTCGGTTAACGAGCGGCAGTTGTCGGTTAAAAAAATAATTATTAGCCCTCCTGGATTATTAGCCCCTGTTTATTTTTTTCCCAACTTATGTTTAACGAAGAGAAGATTTTTTCAATAGTTTCAATAACTGATTTCTAATAACTGATTTATTTTATCTTTGCCATGATGACAGTAAATAATATTTTACTAGATCTTTTTCAAGACACTTCTATACAGCTTAAAGTGACATTTAAAGGCTTAACTATGTTAATTAGGTTAACTATGAGCTAGGCTAACTATGTTTGTTCTGTAGACTATTGAAAAAGAAAACAGCTTAAAGGGGCTAATAATATTGACCTTAAAATGTTTCTTAAAAAACTAAAAACTGCTTTTATTCTAGCCGATTTCTCCGGAACAAAAATATTACCAGACATACTGTGAAAATTTCCTTGCTCTGTTAAACATCCTTTGGCAAATATATATATAAAAAAAAAGAACAATTCAAAGGGGGCGAATAATTCTGACTTCAACTGTATATACATATGTTTTTATTATTATTATTATTATTATTATTATTATTATTATTATTATTATT
>CAIGQQ010004836.1:97099-121165 GCA_903798035.1 Danio albolineatus
TTTGTTTTTTTTTTTTTTTTTTTTTTTTTTTTTTGTTTTTTTTTTTTGTTTTTTTTTGTTTTTTTTTTTTTAAGTAAGCTTAGAGGGGATTTTGTGGATGTTGGTTTTGTTTAGTTCATTGCTTTGGTGCCACTCCGGTTCCTTTTTCCCCCTGTAACTGTAGGTTTGATTTATATTTTTGGGATTGCTTCTATTTATTTTCAAGTGCACTGTACAAAGCTCATACCTCTCTTTTTTTTTTTTTTTTCTTTTTTTAATTGGCTTTATTTTTTCCTTGTAGAGAATTAAAAGAATTAAGAGTTAAGATTGTGTCCTTTGTTTCTTTCTGTTAATTTTCTTCAGTAAAATTCTAAATGTTATGCTTTCTCTCTCTTTATATGACTTATTAAATTGTAACTGTCACTAATTTTGAAACCCTTATGTCATTTTTTTTTTTTTTTTTTTTTCAAAACTGTAGACACAATCGGTTAAAATTGCACATTTTTGCAAAACTCTTAACGGTTTTGTTCAAATTGTATGGATACAATCTGCATGGGCTTCTTCTGGTATAAAAATGTATTGTATGTGATAATTGGTGAAGCTTTTATCACGATATTTATTTCGGTGAAAGATTATTCTTAACGTGTATATTCATCCTATTATTATATATATATATAGTACATGTTCAAAGTTAGTAAATGCGTTTAACAAATTCAACTGCAAAAGGATGAAAAAGTACAATAGGTAACTCCAAATAAATCAAAGATACTTTGTTTATTGAACTAAAATCGCCTGTTCAAAATGACACAATTTAATACCATTTCCAAATGCAACTCTCACATTACATCACCGAGATCTGAGCATTCATTTAATTACAATTATGTAACTATCAACTGATACAAGCACTCAACATGATATACTGTTTAACTGTTGCATTACTCTAGTCTCAATGCATAGTTTTATGAAAACTGATGTACAATGTAACATATTTAGATCATGAAAGCTTTCAATATAGATCAAATGACACCAGTTACCACACGAACATGACCCGGTAGTGTCATGTAGTGGTGGAAAGAGCACTGAAAAATAATATTCAAGTAAAACCACCTTTACTTGCCAAAAAATGTGATGCGAGTAAAAGTATCTGTTGTGAATATTACTCAAAGTATGAGTAAAAAGTAGCCCTTTTAAAATACTCCAAAGTATGCTGTGATTGAAATCTGGTGCGTTTACATGCAATTTGTGCAGGGATGTGTAAACGTAACATTCTGTAGTGCATTTAGTTATTGTTTAAGGCCATTTGGCGATTTCAATCATTATACAGCAGAGGCATCAGTCATCTTCACATCAGTGACATGCATCTAAAGAGTCTCTCGGCCATTGCATGTAAAGATATTAGACATCTTCTTGGATCATTTTAATGGAGTGGTGATCAACCCTGGTCCTGGAGATCTTCCTTCCAGCACAGTTCAGCTCCAACCCTAATCAAACACACCTGAATCAAGTAATTAGGACCTGAACAGCACATGATAATTACAGGCAGGTGTGTTTGATATGTGTTGCAACTGAAAGCTGCAGAAAGGTAGATCTCCAGGAACAGGCTTGAACACCCCTGTTTTAATGCTTCCAAGCGCTTTGCTAGATTTATAAAGCTCGCATGTCTTGAGATTGTTTAGTATGATACTATTTTAGTTTTTATGTGCGATTTGATTGAACGGGAATTACAGAACTGATTATTCTACTTTAGCCAATCCCCATAGACAAGAAAAGTAAAATAGAGACTGCAGGTTGAAGGAAAGTAGTGCGAGAAAAGAACCAATTCAGCGCTAAAAATGTACTCAAGGGAAAATAAAAGTACACATTTATAAAACAGTAATGTAAATTACAATTCCTGAATTAAAAAGACTGAATTGATGGATATGTAGTTCTGGAGTGAGCAACACTTAAGTTAACTTTACTATTCAGTTTTTAACCTATGTTGGGTTCGCGTGATTAAAGCTTTAAAAAAAAAAAAATTTATATTCATTCATTCATTTTCTTGTTGGCTTAGTCCCTTTATTAATCCGGGGTCGCCACAGCGGAATGACCCGCCAACTTAACCAGCATTTGTTTTACGCAGTGGATGCCCTTCCAGCCGCAACCCATCTCTGGGAAATATTTTTTATATTATTTAATTAAATGATCCCACTGTCTTTACTATTCCCTAAACACTTGTGTGTGAGCTATAACAAAACCTGTATCATATATTTTGAAGAAAACAATATTTAACGACTGTACTAACAGCTACACAATTAAACAATGTGTGTGATTGGGTGAGCTATTGTTCCTACGGTATTTGCATCAAAAATGGGTTATGGGAACCAATGATCCTGTAAATGCAAGGCTTCTTTAAAAAAATGAATGCAACATGGAAAGGTTTGTGCAATAGAAAGCCTCTGTTAAAAGTAATCTGTTTTGATTTTGTTTTTTTTTAATTACATTAAGGTTCTGTAACTGGTTACCAAAAGCCAAAAACTGAAACATTCTAAAAGCCAGAGCACCAAACAAAATGTAATCCATCAACAAAACAAAACAAAACATTTATTCATTCATTCATTTTCTTTTCGGCTTAGCCCTTTTATTAATCTGGGGTCGCCACAGCAGAATGAACCTCCAACTTTTTACGCTGCAGATGCCCCTTCAGCAGCAAGCCATCACTGAGAAACATCCATACACTCATTCACACACATACACTATGGCCAATTTAGCTTACCTAACTCGCCTATAGTGGTTTCCTATGAAGAAACCCAAGCAAACACGGGGAGAACATGCTAACTCCACACAGAAATGCCAACTGACCCAGCCAAGGCTCGAACCAGCGACCTTCTTGCTGTGAGGCGAATGTGCTACTCACTACACCACCGTGACCCATAACTACAAAATTAAGTCACAAATCAAATTGAAATCACAATATCTGTTAAAAAAAAATTGCGATTAGATACTTTTTCCCAAATCGCACAGCCCTACCCTTTTGTGCAAGGTGTAACTATTTACAGTGCCAAAAAATAGACAGTCCAGTGGTGAAGTATTTATACAGTCAAGCTGAAATTATTCCCCTGGCAAGTTCTGACAATGTACAAGAGGCATTACTGTGGAAAAATATTTAATAGATTTTATTTACATTTGAACAAAAACTTTAATTCAGAATTTTCCGTGGGTACAGTATGAATAATTTTGGTGCAAGGGTAAATAAACAAACATCAAAGAATCAATAAAACGGAAAAAAGAACAGGAAACATCTAAATAAATTAAGTTTGAATTAAAGTTGGAAGAGGATCATGAGTGAGGTATGTATTAAGTTATGTATGTGTGTGTGCCATTGTTGTCACCCTAGTTAGTCCAGCTTTGTCACAATGTTTCAAGAGTTCACACTTAGCTGATGATTGATAATAAAGCTTGTTTGGCCAGCTGTCCCGGGAGAGAGCCCTGAGCTTATGAGATCCTCGAGCCCTGGGCTCCCTCCAGTTTGCAGGGCGAGAGGAGAGTTTGAGCTCAGGTAGATCTCGATGAACTCCCCTTCGGCTTATTTCCAGCTAGTGACGGAACCGAGGTGAGGTGTTCTCGCTAAGTGGTTGACTGTGGTATTAATTTGTGTGGTCAATTTACTTAGGGTGCGTGTTATTTGGACTGTAGGGGAAACCGGAGAACCCGGGGAAAACCCACGCGAGCACGGGGAGAACAAGTGAAACAGTGCTAATCACTGGGCTACCGTGTCGGCCATATGGAAAGGAGGGAAAGTAGGCGTGGGTAGGGGGGGTTCTTCAAGAAAAGATGTTGAGATAAGAAAATTTGGTTATTTATAGAGAGTTAGCAATCATCTGATAGGATAAACGATCATGAGCTGACGCTGGAACAGCTGAGAACAATCATAAGCACGTGATCCTCTCGAAATTTGTTTATAAATAAACTTCACTTAATCATCCTCTTTGCAAGAGAGTTTAAACCTTCACATATCCATGACACATTATCAAACCCAAACAACAGTAAAACTATTCTCAATCCTCTCAAGTCATTGGAGATCTGATAGAAAAAGCAAATGATTCATTAATAATGAACCAAAGCATCAACAGGGAGAAAAATCAGCACTAACAAAAAACAAAAAAGTCACTAGTGCTTCTTTCTTGTGTGGTTTTGAAAAAGGTTATCTTTATTGTGTCAGTCCATTAGTGGTAACATTAAGTTAAGAGAGTTCAGGATGTTTCTTTTTCTGTTTTCCTGCCTTACAGATGAGTAAAAGTGGTCAAGTAATTTGAGGTGGGGGCACAATTTCCTGCAGCAATTTCCTCTCACAACCTCAGAGTTCAGCACTGATGATATCTTGATGGAAGTCATTTGATTGCCCACAGAAACCACCCTGTTCATTAGGATCCACGGATGGAATCGTTTGTGTAAAGTTTAAAGCATTAGGTGAATCTGTGTGCAAACGTTTCAGAGATTAAAGTCCATGGGAATTGGAGTCTCTCAAAAGAAATAACTGCCTAAAACAAACCTACATTACTGTACTTCCTGCCCAAATCTCACAGGCTCAATAAGAATATGTGCTTCAGCCATTTTTGTGTATTTAAACACATTTGATAGCAATTCATAGGTAAATATGAACCCTACAGGGCAGTATGGCATAACTTTTGTCCCTTTTCACACTAATCTGTATAATGTACTAATGTTAACATAATATTGTGATCTAATGATTCTAATGCATCCACAAATAAAGGGATATTTCTGAGCACTTCTTTCACAGCACCAAATAAAAAACCACAAAACAACTTATTGTTGTCTATGATTTGTAATTGAATGTTTGCCTCACCTGTCTATATCCATATAGAGACCTTACTGGTCAGTTTGCTCAGTAGCTTGCTTTGTATGGTGCTATACTTACTGTATGATGCAAAATGCTTGGGTTAGAGTCCAGTGAAGCATGGTTCCACAAAAGAGGTAAAAGGCATTTAAAATCAAAGTAAATGATGTTCTCACAGGGTACGTTTCTTTTACGCTTGCCTTTGAAATCACTTTTGGTTGGGTTTAAGAAAGGCTTTAAGTCATTGGCTTGTTAATGATCTATATGACAAGTCTTTCCTTCTCGAGGAGTACAAGAAGCATGTGTATCTAATAAGTACAACCAAATGTATTCTTCATTCATTCATTCACTTTCTTTTCGGCTTAGTGCCTTTATTAATCAGGGGTCACCATGGAGGAATGAGCTGCCATCTTATCCAGCATGAGTTGTACGCAGCAGATGCTCTTCCAGCCACAACCCAGCATTGATAAACACCCATAGACTCTTGAATTCACACCCACACATACACTATGGCCAATTTAGCTTATTCAATTCATTTATAGCATATGTTTTTTGGACTGTTGGGGAAACCGGAGCACCTAGAGGAAACCCATGCAAACATGGGGAGAATGTTAAAATACCAACACAGAAATGCCAACTGATCCAGCCGGGTCTCGAACCAGCGATCTTCTTGCTATGAGGTGACAGCGCTACCCACAGCACTCACCGTGTCGCCTCAAATGTATTCTAAGTAACACAATTTAGATTCGCAAAAATGTGGACCTCTAGTCCTCTGAAACATGCAACATAATGTACCCAGAGTCAGCTGAGGCACATATTTCCAAAGAGCGGCCAATCTACATAGGTTTGTAACAATTTTTCTAACTTTAGGTCCTCATTGACTGTCTGCAAATAATATCTGCTTCGACTTGTAAACACTGTAGTTGTGACTAAAGCCGGGGTCATACTGCACATTTTCACCCCATAGACTTCCATTCACACGCACGCAGACCACAAATGCACAAGTTTTACATGTCGCTGCTTTCGAGAGTTCAAGCTTGGTAAACTCTGACCTGCCATTTCACAATGACTTTTTTTTCTCTCTAATGTACATATATTCAAATGAAACATGTTTGTAATCAAGAAATAAATAGTGGAGTTGCCCTTTATTTTTGTTAATCAGGTATTGATTGAATGGTTGTCTTTTTGAGAACTGAACTGAAATCATTTCAATTTTGATTGAAATAAGACATGTATGATAACACAGGCTTTCTACATGCAAAACAATCAAAGAGTGTATTATCTAATTAGAACGAGCCCTATCCCTCACATATTCATAATTACCCTCCCAAAAATCACAACGGGCCAAGAGTTTTATTTTTTTTTAAAGTCATTGAATAATGCACACAGTTATAATTAAGCTAAATTATTCAATGTGATTTCCCAGAGCTCTGACTGATTGCTGTCATTGGAAGGAAATTTGGAAATTGCACTCAGGCACTGAGAAAGCTCCATCTACTTCAGCAGACCTACTTAACTCTGGCCCTCTGGGGCCCGTGATGGCACAGACTTTCAGCCCTGTCACTCACTGCACCCATTCTCTATAAGTGAGACCCTTTAAGTGATAACTTAACCCTCCTCATGGAAAAAAGTGTCTGATATCAGGTTACAGAGAAAAACTGGTTTCAATATGATGAAGCCAAGCAAATTTTTTCAGTTAAAAGATATATAAAGTGCACTAAAAAGTCACTTTTAATGCAATGCTTATTTCACCAAGCTCTATATTGTCAGAATTGCACAGTTGCCATTGCAAAGTGTATTTCTGCAACCAAGAACAACAAAAGAAATCAGTACTCCAATGTTTAATTTAGTACCTCTCATTTTCACACACAATTCATCATTTAAAGCTAGTATGTATGTAAGTTTTTGACTCTTCTAAAGCATAAAAATACCATAATATTTAAGAATAATATTTAAGATATTTAAGAAACATGCCAAGTGAACATTCTTGTTCATCTGAAAAACAAAGATATTCAGATATTCTGCTTTGAAAATGTATATTACGTGACGGAATGTCTGTCTTTGTTTTGGTTCTTTTAACCTGCCCACTGCCACTATAACCAATTACATTTCAGCATTCCAGGTTGCGTTGTTAAACCACAAATTTAATTAATTAATTAATTCATTCATTCATTCATTTAGAAAGGCTCTCAAAGCATACATCCATGAATGTGACCTCCGGTGGACAGTAGCAGACTCCGAAATGAGAGATTCAGAACTTCACATTAGGTTAAAAATTAGCAAATAATATAAATATTATGAATGTAAACATTAAGTGAGCAGGTTACATTGTAACCCTGTGTCCTAACAACACGTGACATGAGGAGATTTGCTGTGATGAGCAATTTGGCTTTTTGCACCAGACGAAACACGACAGAAATTTAAATACAGCCACTCAGAAGCACAGAATATGCCCTCACTAACAAAATGGTAAGGTCTATAATCTAATTAATACATTTTAAACCATATTAAATGTAGATGCTGAATCACTGATATGTTTTGGCTTTAACATAGTCGCAGTTCTAAAGTTCAATTTCAAACGGTTTATTTTATTTTTAAGATCTGAGGTGAACTATCTGCTGCTGCTTGCAGTAGTATGGTAATAAATGTCAAGTAAAAGGGCAATCAAACTCACATTATTAGCATTTAACACTGAATAAAGTACATGGAGTGTACCTCATGTGATCATTGTCATGTATCCTGTTGTTCACCTGTGAGAAATAGAAGTCGTTTCTAATATATCAATTTGACATATTGGTTAGAACAAAAACTCCTTTTAATAAAGAGAATATTTCTTCCATCGCGTGCCGTTGCTTTTATTTAAAACACAAGTTTAATTAGCCTTTAGGTTCAAGACTCACTCCTGTTGGTTCTTAATCTGGCAACATGTGCTTGCGTTTGATTGGATCCATGAATGCAAATACCTAGTTCAACCCCTGGGTGTCAAACTTACTGCACCTTTAAAGGTGACATTGGATGCCCATTTTACACAAGATATGATTCTTTACTAAAACAGGCTTGGTTCCACATAATTCCTGGTGGACTGAACATAAAACAATAAAATTGTCCCAAAGAAAATCCTTGAAAACAGTGGATTCAGCTCATTATAAATACGTAGTTCAAACGAGTGGCAAAAGTCATTTTTTGAGTGTAGGCTCTAAATGAAAAGTCTATAACTTTGATTAAATGTCTCAATAGTTATTCCCCCACATGCAACAAGTGTAAAGCTGCCAAGGGTACATTAGCACATATTTTTTGGTCCTGTGTTCAAATTCAGAGTTTTTGACAAACTTGGTTGGTAAAGAAGGTTCACAACTAACAGAAACCAACCAACAGTATCTGAGGTTTACGCTAAAATTGCTAAGTACACGTGTGAAAGCGACTGAAGCACTGTACTGATGTTATGACACGTTCCCTAATAGATTCAAAAGACCGAAGAGTCGTTAAATAGAGACACGATTAATGAAATATCACGTTTAACAACCATAGTGAGACGCGATCCAGCAGTACATCTGATAAACTGTCCGCTGTGCACTGCTCTCTGGGGTTTTGTGCTCAAAGCACCCGCTGACTGCCTGAAGGCATGTGCTTATGCTAGAGCGCATGACAGAATGTGTGTCTGTGTGTGTGTGTTGTCACGTGATGTGCATTATCAGCAGTATAGTGTGGATGGAGGGCTGTTCAGAAATGCTAGATCAAGGATCACGAAACTTGTTCCGTGAGGTCAGGTGTCCTGCAGATTTTAGCTCCAACCCTAATCAAACACACCTGAACAAGCTAATCAACCTCTCACTAGGTATAATTGAAACATCCAGGCAGGTGTTTTGAGGCAAGTTGGAGCTAAACCCTGCAGGACACCGGACCTTCAGGACTAAGATTGGTGATCCCTGTGCTAGATGAAACGCCAGTGAGGATGTGGATAATTTTTAAAACTAAGATAAATTAGTGTAACCAGGGCCCAAGTGTGTATTTTTTTGCGAGGGGGTTGCTGCTGCTGCGATGGAGGCTGGATGGAGGATTGCAATGTTGGCTCAGCATCATGATCTCTATCTGCCATCGGCGATAGACGATAGCATCGTCTATCGACCCAACCCTAGTATGCGTATTGTCTAATTAAAGTAAAACACGGATCAAAACATACGTTCCTTTATATAAATTCTGCACATATCCAGTCATACTGTAGAGAATAAATAGATTTTTTTTTTAGACTCATTCTATGCTTCTATGTAGTACGTTATTTAATTTTTTTATTATATATCTACACAAAACTGTAGTCAAGCCTTTTTTATGAACCAATATACTGAGCACCCAATACGAGAGCCACATATACGAGATCTGAAGTGTAAAACTCATTTTAAAAAGTGTGGGGTTTTATCTGAGATCTGCCATTTTCCGTTGATAAAAAGCACTCCACGTGCTGAGCTCAGATTGGCTGTCAGGCATCTGTATATTTAAGCCCTTTCGATGTCACATACAAAATGAAGAGGGTTGTGGTCAACGGCGTACATGTCTTCTGCACACTCTATTACCCAGCATGACCCAGCAGCACAGCTCTGGATTGATGACTGCAGCAGTTTTTACTACTGTTCAGTGTGGTGATGCCTGAGCTGTGAGTGTACAGTATGTGAACTCTGCTAAAGCACCGTATGTAGCTTTGAATGCAAAGTAAATCCACATGACTGAATAGAGATGAAATGAAAATATACTATTAACTCACACTCAAATATGTTCTGAAATATATATTTTTTTCATCTTTTTTGAACACTAATGCAGAGTTCAGACTGCATGATTTTAGCCCTGATTTTGACTCGTCGACTGGTTTTGAGAAATCGCAGACAAATGCCTGAAATCACAGGCAAATCAGTGCTTGCGCACGCGAGTGACAATCACACAGTATGAACTATCAATGACACGATCTGAGAGAATTGCCGATGAGTCGCCGATGCCCGTGAGATATTTGCCGTGCTAACTATCTGGAGCTGTCGGCGATTCAAATCATGCCGTGTGAAATGTGTTTTGACTGAAAATAACATCAGCGATCACCTACAGCCAATCAGAGAGCAGCATCCAGGCTAGTGGGAAGTTGTGAGAGGAGAAATTACCAAAATATCAACAAGCATGGCTTCGTTTGAGAAAAGGCCTTCTTTTCGCTGCAAATCAGAGCAAATGCAATTTGCATAGCAAGTTTCTTGCGGGCTACTATTTTTTATAATCATTCCACTCTCACGTGACAACTCCAGTGTTATACGCGTGACCTCGCGTCATGTCACTTCTTGCGTGTGTTTGGTTGTATTTGTGGACCGAGACAAAGTTGTCAGCGATGCTCCTTTTGTAAAGTCATGCAGTGTGAAATCCCCTGTCGCCGATCCATCTTGCAGTGTAAACACAGCACCAAAGGAACACTAGCCCAGATAGTCATGCAGTGTGAAAACATCTGTGACACGACTACTTTGAAAATCATGTAGTCTGAACTCGGCATAAAGACAACATTTTGAAGAAAGCTGAGTTCTGTACAGCAGCAGGAAAAACAAATACTAAGTCAATGGTTACAGGTTTCCAGCTTTCTTCAAAACATCTTTTGTGTTCAACAGAAGAAAGTCAAACAGATCTAAAGGATGAATAAATGATGATGGAATTTTCAGCTTTGAGTGAACTCCCTTCAATCCATTTAAAGAAGTTCTCCACATAAAGACAACACATTACAGACTGCATATACTATAGTACTAAACTAAAAGAGTTATGTAATTCCTGAAAGATCATGTTAAAGTGTTCATGTTAAACCATGCAGCTAGTCTCTAAGTAAAATAAAATAAAATAAAATAAAATAAAAATCGAATTAATTTGCCAATTAGTCTAGAACAGCAAACTGGTGAAATCTGATTTGTTTGTTTGTTTGTTAATTTACAGATTAAGGAGTAGTGAATGCAGAGACTAGAGTGTGTGTGTGTGCGTAAGTGTGTGTTTTTAGAGACAGGCAGTCGGCCAAGACAGAAAATGCAAATGTTAAGTCACGAAACGCTGCAGTATAATGAGCAATAATAGTAGAGGATGAAGCGTGAGTGTGTGGATTTACAAAAAACACCCTCGTCTCTCATTAGCTCAACATGCTATATCGTAATATTGCAAACATGACACAAAGACAATAGCACTGGAAATTTTATTTTTAGAGTCTTGAGCCCACGAAACATTCAGCCACACTACTAAGTCCATAAGTGCGCTAAAAATCTGAATTTTCTTAATGTTCTCACACATTAGTTTTAATTTCACAATAACTGTTGTCAGACAGTAAAATGCTTTACATGCTGTCCACTTCCTACTGTACACACAAACACACACACGCTCACACACACCCATAGACACACCATCGGGTCATTAACAGATGCCGACAGATGGATTTCAATGCCAGAGAAAGACAACAGGAAACACTGAAAACAATGTTATAATCCTGGATCAGCTCCTGCCAAGCTGTCCACACCAACGTAACAAACACAAAAAAAAATATTCATAACTCAAGGTTAAAAGACACAGTCTGTGACTAAAAAGTGAGAACAGACTCAACATTCTCATTCCTCACCGCTGCAATTGCTCTCAGAGAAAGCCTGCTTCTTTCTGACAGTGAAATGAGAGGAATATAAACTGTAAGTCCTATAACAATAGAGAGTACTATTTCTGATTACAAAAAGGGTCACACCTAAATGTTAACTGGAAGGCTCCTAAAGGGCTTGTTGCCCCCCAAAATTTTAATTCTGTCATCATTAGCTCACCCTTGACTTGTTGAGTCTACTGAACACACAAAAAGGATATTTTGAAGAAAGCTGGAAACCTGTATCCATTTACTTCCATTTGTTTTTCCTATTATGGAAGTCAATGGTTACAGGTATCAGTTTTCCTCATCCACACAAAAACTCATATGCTGTATGTTTGGAACAAATCGAGGGTGATAAAATATTGAGCATATTAAAATTTTGGGGTGAACTAATTCCTTAAGTTTGGCATGAAATCAAAATGTACTCTTCTTATTTGTTTATGTATATTGTAGTGGTTGTTATAAATGTTATATCTTGAACATATCTGTTATTGTGTAAAAAAAAATAATAATAATTTTAATCAGTTTAAATAAATACCATCACTTACATAGTCACATGGAATGTCTTTAGGTAAGGGCTATGTCTATGTCAGTGCATGTCTCGTTTTAGCCCAACTTTCACAAGACGCTGTGGTTCAAACGAACATACGACCATCCCTTCTGTATAATTTAGCCCCTCATTCTCATTATCATCAAGCATCTGACAACATTCTGCACCAGAGGGTGATTTCAGTGGACCATTTCAGAAACCTTTTTAATCAGATATACATCACAATAGTAAAAAAAGATTAACTTAATTTCCATTTCATGTGATAACAAAAATGGATGTGATGGGACAGCACTAATGGACAAACCAGCATACCGACCACTTTGTAAAATATCTAAAATGTTGTTTTGGTCTTCTTAAATGCCCTTAGACAAAGTCTGTCATGAAAGTTGTTTGGTATAATTACCATACAGAACTCTTTTGAGGGGCTGTGCTCGCAAAGAGCAGTCTTATACCTCCAAAAGCCCACCAAGTTCATTGTTTTTTATCTTCTTCTTCTGAGGCAAAAGTAGTTTATTTTATAAGAAAAAGGCCCACAGTAGCTTCTCATACTGCAACAAAAGGCATTTTTCTTCATGATATTTACTGCCAGTTTATCAGAAAGTGACGATTTTGTTCTCTCCACATGGAGAGACCCTTTATGAGGATATATGCGCATATAGGAAACCTATATGCAGGATATATGCACAGATATGATAATAAATACGCTGCATGAACTCAAAAAAATGATATGTTGGCTTTGATGAACTTTTTTATGACTTTTTTCCACGTAAACGAGTTAAGTTAACTTAAAGAAAGAATATTTATTTGAGCGAACTTAAGTTAGTTACATAAAAGTAATGTAATGTTGTTTAGTTCAATGAACATAACATTTATAATTTAGCTTTAATCTATTTATTGAACTTAAATGCTGTGCACTTTCTCAGTTTGTACTGTAATCTTCATCTTTTGATTACCATATAATGAAAGCGATTGTTTTGGTTTGAATCTTCCTTCCTCTGTTGTTTTGAAACTGCACATGTGTGGGAATTACACTAAACTATTGACCAACACGAACTCCTTTTCATTCATCTTAATTAAGCGAGCTGTTTAAATTTGAAAACTTTCCAACACAACTCTATTGATTTTAATAGACAAACATAAGTGAATTGTTTAATTTAAACATAGTTAAAATCTTTGGACCAAACAAAGCCATAATCCATTTTTTTTTTAGTGTATACGCATATTTATGCCACATATAGGCAAAATTGAGGTGCATATATGTGCATATACAGGCTATATAGACCACCTTTATTGCTTCTTTATATCCACATATAAGCCCTATATGTACATACTGTACAAGATATTTCTCCTATATAACTCATATCTCACTTTGGCAGCTGTCATACATGATGCCTAGCTCATATTTTCTGTATTTAAGCCTTAAAAACTAAGTAATAACAAAACAAAAAAAATTTCAAAAAAATTATGAAAGTGCGAACACTTGAAATTGGTATCACATGTAATTGGCATGTTATGGAATTTGACTATGGCAAATAAGTGAGAGCCCACATACAACAGCCCTATATAAACATATATGTTTCAATATAGGTTTTGATATAGGTTTAAAAAAAAAAAAAAATTATATATATATATATATATATATATATATATATATATAATTGGCTGTTTTCCTTTATTATTTGTACATATATGCACATATATGTACATATAATAAAGGAAAACGGACGATTATCTATATATTATATATTACTCTGACTCACTGGATAGAAACTTTGCTTCATTCACAAATGGTTTAGGCGATATTCTAGTTTTGCACATAGAGTAAGTTTAATTTGCATATTTACATGGAAATAAGTAGCTGTAGGATATTGTACATGTTATCTATTAACCACACAGATCATCGCGTATGAGATTTAGGAATGGTAACTGGAGAATGCCTACAGTAAATCCAAACCCACACGCGTTGCTGTGGCTGCAAATCTGATAGAACATGTGTAAACCTTTAAGCAGAATGAGAAATAGCAGTAGCAACCAACTTGTAGAAAGCATCGGACTATGCTTACTATCCTTTGTTTTATGCATTATTAAAGGTATAAGCATAAACACCAAAATGTAAATGTACGCATGCCAAAGCAGAAGTCAGTTTCAGCAGTATCATTACAGTTTAGAAGTAAACTTGC
This sequence comes from Danio albolineatus, assembly GCA_903798035.1. Taxonomy (NCBI): domain Eukaryota; kingdom Metazoa; phylum Chordata; class Actinopteri; order Cypriniformes; family Danionidae; genus Danio; species Danio albolineatus. The sequence goes on from CAIGQQ010004836.1 coordinate 111,268, forward strand.
GAAATGTACGCAACGTCTAATTTTAGCTGTTCAAATTTTCAAACAATCATACAGATAAATAATTCGAATCTCAGTCATGTATCGTCAGAAGAAAGCGTGATATTCTGCTGCACAAGAATTACTCAGGATTCCTCTCTAGGGAGCACACATGACTGACTGCATGACTCACACAACAGAAGACGAGTCTCGAGGGCTCGAGGTCTTTGCTCATTATTTTAGCGTGTGTGTGTGTTTTTAGGTGAGTCAAAAGAAGGAGGAGGCAGAGGGAGTATGAGCAGACCTGCTGCACCATCCATCAGCCCCTAATGAGGCCATTACTTCAGTAGCCTGTCTCTCTGCCATTCAAAAGCACTAATGCCCATCCTCTCACATGACAGCAGAGCAGGTCTGGAGTAATAATGGGTAGGGGTGTAAGAGTCACTGTTTAGTGGGCTCAAGGCTCCGCTGGTGTCTGCTGAGATACCCATGAGTCAAGGTGACCATTGCTGTGTGATGTTTGTTCACTCTCAGAATCATGTTGGGGCGCTAGATGTTCAAGTAAGATTTAATGATAAACACTATGACTTTGTTTTAGATAAATGAAAAATAATTCAAGTAATTCAAATAAATTGTCCCCCGTGTCCCCAGAATGTGCCTTTGAAGTTTTAGCTGAAAATCCCCCACAGATCATTTATCATAGCTTGACATATTTCCCATATACTGTATGGGTGTGAATAAAAACTTGCTGTTTTCATGTGTGTCCCTTTAAATGCAAATGAGCTGCTGCTTCACACACTATTCCACATACAACAAAACAAGTGAATCTCACATAACCAAGCCTGTGTCTCATTTCAGAGGCTGCATCCTCTGAAGGATGCATTCGAAGTCCGCTGCGTCATCATCTCATTTCAAAAACATTTGAAGGCTCCTTCAAATGCAGCGTCAAAATGCGTCCTTCGTTTCCCAGGTAATGAAGGATACAACCGGAGGATCCTTCGCAAGCGCGAACGTCCCAAGATTCATTACCTGCTAATAACGGCGGGACATTTTCAAAAGAAAATTCCAGTTTAAATGTAAGAATTAGATTTATCTGACTTGGATATCTAAACACATGTTAGAAAACAAAAAGAGTATGACATGTCTTACTAAAGAGTGATTTTATAGACATTTTACAGTTGATTTACATTTTATACTGTATGTACATGTATGGATCAAAGAAAATATATTTCCAGCTTCTGAAAACCTCGCTTTGCCTTCAGATCGCTTAAAATAAGTTTTAAAATCACTTTGAAAAGAAAGTAATTGCAATTGTTATTACTTTCATTTTAATTAATTTTCATGTTAATTAATATTAATTTTTATATTTATTAACAGCAGCTGTTACGGTTGCCTGGTGACGAGATCTGTCTTCTGTAGGCTAGATTGTCTTATTTTAAAATGCTCGGTTCGGCCTGTGTGGACTTCGAAGGACTCACCTTTGAAGTCTGTATACTTCGGAGGAAGCAGCCTCTGAAATGAGACAGCTCAAAATTCACATATTTGTTTATTTATATATATATAGCCTAGTGAAAAAAACAGCTAAAACCAGCTTGGCCAGCCTAGCCAGGTTGGGGGTCCAGCCAAAACCAGCTATGTCCAGCTTAAACCAGGCTGGTCAAGCTGGTTTTAGCTGGATTTAGCTGGTTTTCCAGCTAAATTTCCTGATTTTCCAGCCTGGCCAGCTAAGACCAGGCTGGAAATGGCTGGAAACCAGCTCGGAAATGGCCAAAACCCCTCTAAAACCAGGCTTGTCAACCAGCTAAATCCAATCAACCAGCCTAGACTGGTTTAAGCTGTTTTTTTTCAGCAGGGTATTATGAAGGGTTTCAAAAGTGCCTGTTTAAGGTTTTGATTTAAAAACAATCAATTATCGTTACATGTGTTTTGTTTTCAACAAACTGATTAGCTGATAAGCCTATTTAGTTTTCTCACTGCAGAATTTAAGTAATTTTAAAGCAATATTTTGTAAAATACACTCCATCTTGCCAACTTCTCAGTGAAAAGTGGGTATATGCTTTACTCCAAAACAAAATGTCTAAAATGTTGACATTACAGTTGAATTAGACATACAGTATACATTCGGTTGAAAAGACATAAGTACTCTAAGGGCAAGATGGGGTTTAATACTAAATTATTTTAGGGTTTAAACCTAAATTATATTTATCTACACAATTTAGAGATTATCAGGTGATTATCATCATTATGTTTTGTTGAGGTTGCACCAGTGTGAGGATGAGACACGATAACTGCTGACACAAGAGTACAGTTCAGGCAGCCTTTAATGGCGAGCGCACACAATACAAAGGCACCAAAGAACACAGACCTGAGACCCCGCTGGGAACCCCTTTGATGTCAGGAACCAAGTCATGACCACAGTCATACTACATATACTGGTGCTGAAAAACAAAACGCCTACAACTAATTTGCAAAAGCAGAATTTTTATGGTGGAAGAGAGAGCTTAACGTGCTGCAATTTAAGAAAACACATGCAATTACAAAAATCAACAGCAAATTAAGAAAAGATCTTCATCTGTTTGACAAATCCTCATGCAAACATATTTTAAAAAGTGCTGCATTTTCACACAACGCAGATAAATTAATAAAACATGCTGCATGTCTCACAACACAAACAATTTATGAAAACGCTCTGCATTTTCTCAAAAAACATCAGAACACAACGGAAATGTTTCAAGGGGACCCAAAAACGTGACGGACGCTGCTGTGTCGTGACTATTGCTCAGTGAAGTTATAGGTGATCTTTGAAAGGGGAGTTTTTTGCTTGTTTATTTTATCCTCCTGATTCCCTCGTCTTTTGTATTTTATTAGCCTAAATAACCATAACCCAAATATCCGGGTCTGTCACGTTTTAGGGTCCTCTTAAAACATTTCTGTTCTATTTGCAAGTGTTGTGAGAAAATGCAGCGTGTTTTCGTAAATTGTTTGCGTTGTGAGAAAATGCAGCGCATTTTTACAAAATGTTTTTGCATTGTGAGGAGTCTCGGCCCATGTGTTGTGCAAACAGATGAAGATCTTTTCTCAACTTGCTGGTGATATTTGTAAGTGCATGTGTTTTTCAGGAGGCCCACATTTTCAATTAATGGTGAATATTTAATGAATGGTTTGATTGACAGTTGTGGTTCCAGAGTCAAAGTGTCCACGATGAGTCAATCTGTCATATCACATGAAGATTTTGTTTATTTTGCGATGTATACAAAATGTATACAAGATGTAAAACTCAATAGCATATACAATATGTAAAGCTCAGTAGCACCAATATGTGGCAGAATTCTGTCACATTTGTCACAGACCTTGATCGAATTTCGTTAACCTTGTCTAATATGTCGACGGTGTTCAAGATCCACCAATCCCACCAATAGGTGGAGTAAGTGAAACGTGGACAAAAACACTGAATGCCAATTTTTGATTCAGTTGGACCAGCGATCCCTCAGTTAAAGCTGCTTCATTTATATCACATTGACCAACACAACAATGTTGTCAAACTGTGCTACTTTTTACCGTGACAAGCTTATGAATATGCATTCATTTATGAGCTCATGCATATGCATTCATATCTGTCAAATTAATTTTGTGACGATCTATCGTTCCGTTCAAAAGTTATGGAGATTTTTGGAAACATGACCTTTGTCAGTTAAGGGTTTACAGTGAATGTTTGATGACAAAACATGACAATGCAAACTTTGACAGAACCGCAAAAACGTGAAAAAAACAAATAAATATAAAATAAAATCAAGAACTCAGAGCAACAACAGGTCAGATAAACGGAGCACATACCTCCCCTGTCCCTGATGGCCAGATTATTGCCCTTCTTCAACACAATGTCCAGCTGATACATCCCTGGCTTTGGCAACGGAGGAAGTTCTTCATTACTTGGCTCCACAATATTGATACCCTACAGGAACAGAGGAAAACAATCAAGTGGTCAGACAGGGCTATGAGCTTGCGATTCAATATCAAGCTCATTCTGGCAAACCACTTCTGTGTTTATTATTAGGAAAGCTCAGGATATTACATTTTGGTACATCGACACTCTTAAAAACAACGGTTATTTGTTGACATCAATGGCACGTGAAGAACCTTTAACACCCATTGATGTTTTTGAGTCCTCTTCATGGAGGAAAATGGTCTTCTGATCATTAAAATATTCTTAAATAATCATTTTAAGAGATGATTTTGATTCTTCTAAGGCAGTACTCAAGTTCAGAGGCCAAGGGGACCACATTAAAACCACATAAAATGCGAAGGGCCACAAACTACAGTTTGATTTCCATTATAAGACTTCATTTAAGATACTTTAAGCAGTTTTACTGACTTTAAAATGATCAAATCTGGCTTGTAAAAATGAATTACTATAAATAAATATACCACTACTACTAATATTAATACTGAATGTGATAATAAAAATGTGAAGCAAAAAATAAAAAAAGGATTAACACCTTAAAATGCATTTTTATTCAAACCGAGTATTAAACTGAGCAGATACACTATGTGAAATCATTAAATACATGTCAATATTATATTTACTTTCTTAGTAATTTGGTAGGCCTATAATATTGGACACATTGATACACTATTTATGTTTTAGTTATGGTGCATTTTTATACCTAAGGTTACTAAACAAAGTTGTGTGCTACTACTATTACTACTATGGTGTAGTACAGTAAATCTTAGTGAGTCGTTTTTACTGCTCAAAGCAACTCAGCAATTGAATTCTGCACAGACAAATCATCACATACAAACAAACAAACAAACAAATTACACTGTATTAAAGGTTTACTATGGACCTCAGCCAGCTTTCATAACTATGATGGGAGTGCAAACTCTGTGAACATGCTGATATGATGACAGCTCCATTCATTGTTTATTGAAGCGCATTTTGCTTTACAATTTACAGTATATTTTTGTTTTTCATGCTGCTTGAATTAATCCTGAAGCGCTAAATGTGGTCTGCAGGCTGCCTGTTGAATCAATGCATTGTCATTCTTTCTCGAATGGTTATGAATCAATTCTCGGAAGTTTAGCATCAAATCCAAAGCAGTACGATCCATCTGCAGGAATGAGCAAGAAAAACAAACGTATTGCAATACGTTGCAATTGCAAGCCCTTACAGGCGCACATATGTTTGCTGCCGAATTCACTTCAAATGGACAGATAGATAGATTTCAGAATTATACACAAGCTGTGATGTTATGCATTTACGTCCAATGTTGACTTCCAGATGCTTTTTAATTTTCATTTTTGGGTGAACTATCCCTTTTAAAAATATCCTTTATATTGGAAATAGAACAAACTTATTTAACAATTAACCTACTTAAGTTCACTTTAAGATGAATACTAGTATCTTGCAAAATAACTAGTAAAATTTTAGAACTATTATGTTTAAAATAAAAATGTTCAACAGTACATAGGAAATACAGAAAATATTGAAAAACTGTACAAAAGCATGCACATCACTCTTAACTGGGTGCTCAGCCAAAAACACACAAAAATGCAAATATATGAATCCAAAGTGATAGGATAGCATTCGATCCGGAAGTGTACAAAAGGGAGCACCTGATTGTGATTATTGTGATTTAATTTAATAAATTTTGTATTTTTGGAGCTTTGGTGTTGCCGCCTTTTTGGATACAAGTACAGAAAATATAGAATAGAAATTTCACAGTAAAGCTAATGCCTTCAACTGTCATTTTATCTGAAGAGTTCAGATGCAACTTCTAAAATTACCATTTTTCTCACCCTCATGTGTTTATGTTCAATTATTTCACATTAAAGGCCATGAAAATACCTTATTTCTTTTCCATACAAGTGAAATTACTGAACATGCGCATAAGAGCCTGGCAAAAATGCTAATTTTGGAAAAAAAAATCCTATATCACTTAAAAGATTTTGCATCTGAGCTCTTTACATTTTCTTAATGTAACAAATAAACAAACAAAACATAGTTGTTCTTCATAAATGTTCTTAGTAATCGGAATGTTAAATTTAAAGCTTGTTCATCCTGAATAATACTTTCATATAATGTTTTTTGTGTTAAGATGGCAGCACCGAGATTGCTGTCACTGAACAAAGGCATATAGAAACACCAATGCTCATTTAAATGTAAAGACTTAAGCAGAAGTAATAGGGGGAAAATGTAGGTAAATCTGATCGTGACTTCCAGAATCAGATCAGATCACAAAGTCCCTCAAGACTCCCACCCTTATTGAGTTTCCATGTTCAATCTAAGGAATTTCTGCTAACACCCTTTATTTTTAAGAGTGAACATGCAGCTCCACTGAACAGATATAGCTCTGCTTCAAGGCTTCTTCTTTGAGCTGTAAGATACAGTGAAACAGCAAAGAGAAGAAAGGAAGTTTGCATTTCACTCTTGCCCCTTATAGTTACATAATCATCCTCTGCCTCTACACCAGCAAGAATCCTGGAAAATCCTGTAGAAAAGAGCCGACGTTTTCTGAGAGACTTCAGGCTGCGGCTCTGTGAAGGTCTGCTAATGTTAATGCTTCGCTAATGTTGTCATAAGCAGGCTATTTAACAGTAACCCTGCCTGTAAGCAGGTCATCAGCCCTCAACAACGTTTCAAAGAGCAACATTAAAACCTTATTATACCACAACAGAAGATGGAATGCTAATTTCTGGATGACTGGAGGGCTAACCATTAGTGGCCCAGTACTCATGAAAGCTAGTTTGTTCTCAGCCAGAGCTTTCTGTTATCTAAACCTAATACAGTACCTTATTGAGCACTGAGAAAGTCTTCTATACTATGGTATTGTACATTTCTTGCAGAGCAGCTTTATAATACAGCAACTTGCTGCCACCAGGAATAGGAAATATGCAGTGTAGTGTTTTTGTGGTGAATGCTAATAGTGTTTATGGGGCTTATAGGGAGACATTAGCTCAGAATAGTAAATGGCTTTAGTGGTTTGTATCCTCATAGGACTTTGGGGACCATTTGTGGTGACTTAGCAGTAATTCTTGAAGCAACTTGACCCACAAACACTTGTGATTTATACACCAATACACACACACACATATACACAAACACAATATGTTTATTTAACGTGACTTACTGTAACACACTGTTAAAAAAAATCCGTAAAATTTACGGAAAAATACCGGCAGCTGTGGTTGCCAGGATTTTTCCGTAAAAAATACGGAAGTTTTATAGAACTGTTTAAATTCACGGAAAATAACCGTATTTCATGAACTGATACAATGTTCAGTTCACAAAAAGGTAGCTTAGTGCACAAAAGTCATTAAATTCATTAATGTATTCATGTGTGACTGCAATTAGCAAACAGATTTTTACTGCATTAGTAACTCCACAGTTACATTTAAGCAAAAGAAGATGCAGCATAACATCAGATGCTTTCAGTTCATCTTGGACTTGCACACAGACGCTACTATCCTCAACAATGGTGACACAAAAAATGTTTTACAGTACTTTGCTGTTTTTTTCTTGATTTTACGGAAAAATACCGGCAGCTGTGGTTGCCAGTAATCTACTGTTTTTAACATTTTACGGTCGTAAATTCAATTTACAGAATATTTCCGTGAAAAATACATTCCACATTGTGCATTTTTCATCGAACACATTTAACCCCTCAAATCCCAGAGTAAAATCCTCCCTAATGTCCTTAGTACAGAGGGTTGAACGTTAATGAGATAATTGAGTATCTAATTAAAGGAGGATAGAGAATTATTGATGAACAACTGTTAATAAGCAGAAACACTGAAGGAAAGAAAAACAAGACCAAATAACACAAATCACAGCCAAAACCAAGGATGAAATCAACTGAAAATAAAACTCTAAATAAAAATAATAATTAATAAAAATAAAACAAATTACACAATAAAACAATTATTTCTCAAGATCTCAGCAGAGATCATTAAACAACATCACAAACATCAGGAGCTTCACTTATTATTGACATTTGACTTTTTCTGTCGTAAACAAAAGTTCTTAATTAAATTTTTGTTTATTTTAAATCACCATGACGGAGGTCAGTGTCTGCTTTAGTTGGGCTCTTCAACTTCTTATTGTAACATTAGTTTGAAATTGGTTGCTATAATTAGTTGTGTTGATCACACTATTTTAAAGCATGAAAAGCCAGGAAAAAAAAAACTTTATGAATTAGTCTAATAAGATTAACTATGACATCAAACACTCGCCTCCTTGTTAACTCGTTCAGTATCTCGTTAGTTGTGTGTGAGAAATTTATAACATACATTAATGAAAACATTGGAGCTTCAGAAATCAATGATTGTTTAACAGGTCTAAAGACACCACTCATAATGAGAAAGTTTGACTATGACAGAACTTGAAAACACACAGACATCAACAATTAGTCTTTGAATCTCAACAATGGTGACAAACAAAAAATAAAAATAAAACAAAAAACAACCCAGAACAATAAAAAACAATCTACTGAAATATTACACCCCTAAAACAAACTAAAATAAAGCAAAGAAAGTAATTTTAAGAACATAAAGCTGCATAATTTATTCATGCTGCAATGCATGCTGGGAGTTTTTGCACTATGCTGGCACCCAGCATGCATTGCGGCATGAATGAATCATGCATATTTTTCTTTTTAGCAACCATGGTTGAGGCTCATATCCTGATTCTTGATGTCTGCGTGTCTTAACATGCTGCAGGGGTTTTCAAAGTTTTGTGCATGACACTCTGATTATTAATTTCTATTATTTCCTCTCTAATTGTTTGTTGACCCTCCATGTAAAGCTGCAGTATCGTCTCAAACAATGACACTTTTTTTCAATATTTCTTATGAACTAACTAACAAAATACTTAACACTACATCTGTAACAATTAATAACATTTAGTATACTTTTTGCTCATGACTTTTTTTTTGCTATAACCAATGAATTTCAGAAACACAGTTATAACAGCCAGAGACACATTTAGATAAAATGGTAAAGGTTCAAGAGCCCAACTAAAGCAGCTTCTGATCTCCACGATGGTGAGGTCAAATGAAAGATTCTCAATAAAAAAAATATAAACCTCTGTTAATTATCAAATATTCTTGCAGATATGACAGAAATGAAGTCAAACTGTAATCAGTAAAGCTGGCAATGCTGTTATTTAATGGAGTTGTTTAAACCTCTGTTTTAATTCAGTTGGTTTGGTGTGAGTCTGTGTGTGTAGTTTTATTTCTTCCTTCAATTTCTTATTCCTTCAGTGATTGTGCTTGTTAACAGCAGCTGTTCATCAGTGTCTAAATTCAGTCATTTGTGGTCATTCACTTTCTATAGTGGACTAAACTAATTGACTAATTTAGAGACTAGTGAATGAGGGTGTATGGTGAGATTTCAGACACTCTGCCTACTTTCTCGAAAACAAAGGTTTGATCTTTTACAGTTATTTTCCGTATTTTGTACAGAAATGAGCTGTTAATCATTTTACAGATTTTCACCATAGATTATACAGACTTGTACAGTTAAAATCACGGACATTTTTTACAGTGCATAAACATGACGTAACTTGATTTAGCTTAATGTAATGTGACATAATGTAACATAATGGGACTTAACATAATGTAATGTGACTTAACGTGACTTAATGCAGCTTAAGCTAATGCAAAATAATGCGACTTAATGTGTCATGTGTTAACACTTGCTGTTTATACACCAACAAAATAAGATGCTGATTTAAAGTTATATTGTGATGTAAAATGAACTCAACACAACATCATGTAATTTTATGTAATCTGAATTTGAAACGTAACATAACATGGCTTCACATGACATGACTTAATTTGAAACTGCATAAAACTGATGGTTAGTGGCTGATGTCATTTATTAAATTAAATTAAATTAAATTAAATTAAATTAAATTAAATTAAAT
>CAIGQQ010004836.1:121175-144758 GCA_903798035.1 Danio albolineatus
ATTAAATTAAATTAAATTAAATTAAATTAAATTAAATTAAATTAAATGTATGCACGAATTTCACTTATGCACATTTTGACCTCAGTATACAGTATGTTTTTTGTTATTATTACCTAGGGCTTCTCAAAGACTGAACTCCGGTCCGTATACGGTCCATGAGGGTATTCAATCCGGACCTGACTACATTTCATATTGCAAGACCATGCGTAAAGGATTCAAATGCTGGATTTCCTCAATTGATAAAACGCATAAACCTTGTTAATAAAATTGAAGGTAAAATATTCAAAGTTTTCCTACGTGACTCTGTTGTCATGACATCCAGCAATCATAGGAGGCTTTACAAGATCGAGCAGGTTAACGGCAGAAAAGCGATCATTTGTATGGATGAAGATGTCAGTCTCATTAAAAAGAAAACTTGATGAAGACAATAGACAGTTCAAAGTTGAACGGACAAATAAGTATGCGTTTATTTTGCCACAAGCCAGCACAAAGCCATTCTGCTTGATTTGTAATAACACAACGGAGTTGTAAAGAGTGGAAATGTGAAACGCCACTATGAAACAAAATAGACATTTTAAACAGCAGTATTCACAAAATACACATACTGTATAAGGACCACAAAACTATAACACCTAAAATTTTATTACACACCTTTCTGTTTTCAACGTCTTTTGGAGAGAGGTCTGGATGCAGACCAGGCGTAGTTGCAATCTGAGCTGACGTAACAAGCTCCATTGGGTGCATTGTGTCTGACATTGCATCTCTGAGATATGCAATCTCAGTTTACATCATCATGGCTGCATCCAGACACTATTGGCCTACCTTTTGTTGTGCTTTGTACAGAAATGCACTTATTTTAGTGATTTTTCCACATTTGCTTTGTATTTAATTTGCTTTGAATACAAATGCCACTTTTTTTTACAGAAAAATAAATAGCATTGACTTGTGATGCATGTGTAACCCGCACGATACAGAAACCAAGGAGATCACAAAAAATACCATCAACTTCGGACCAAGTTATCAGAAGTTAGCGTTTGCTCAGAAGCCAACTTTGCAGCAAAACAAGGGTAACGATCACACAAGACAAGATTTTAGACTCAAAAATAAATGTGATTTATATTGTAATTATTACTAAGAAAAGAAATATATTAAATAAATCACAAATTATACTCAAATTCAGACTTTGAAATGTATGTTTCCCCAAGAAAGAAGTAATAAAATAAACTTAAATAATATAAAGAGATTGTACACTATACTTGTTATGGATTGTTCTGGACCTTTGACCTTAATAAAAATTCAGATGTGGACCTTTTATTGTTGACATTGAGAACCCCTGTTAAACACGCATATGTAATGAGTTGCTGTCCTAAAAAAGAAAGTATTTATGCGTTAAAAAACACATTTCACCTTACAGGCTCTATCTATTCTGTGACATTGTGTCGAGCTACATTTGTTACTGTAATTAATTAGAAAATGAACAGATTTAATTAGTCCAGCTGTTTACAAACATACCATCAGGGTACACAAGAGTAATCAAATGAGGAGGAACGACAAGGCAAAACTAGACAGAATCTATCACATTCAACTAAAACAAACACATTCATCTGTGCACTGCCAAGAGGAATGCTTCTCATTTCTTTCGTTTTGTTTAATAGGAGTTGATCCTAAAAAAAACAGCACCCTGACACTGTTGCTCAACAAACACTGTTTACTATTTAGTCTTAGAAAAGTGACAAGAGGTTTGAAAGGTAATTGTGCCAGTAGGACCTCGTTACTGTTGTGTCTGAGAATTTCATTTCCGTTTGGTTTTGCTCATTATGGGAGATTTCTGGTGTCTCACTGGCTTCACGAGCATTAGTGACACGATGAACAGGCCACCATTAAAAGTTGCACCACAGGAAGTTACAATCATGTTTTATGAGTCATTCTTTATTATTAAGCATTAGACAATGTTTAGAAGGAGAATATGACTGGATGATGCAAGCAAATAAGCAATTTAGTATTTACTGCAAACGGATATGACTGAATTTGTTTAAGGAAATTGAGTTTCAAGCTTCTGATATAAAAATCACTTTGACTGCATAAAAACAATTTAATAAGCAATGTTTGTAAACATTTAGGCAGCACAAAGGTTAGAACTATCGCCTCACAGCAAGAAGGTCACTGGTTCGAATCCCGGCTAGGTCAGTTGGCATTTCTGTGGGGAGTTTGCATGTTCTCCCCATGTTAGAGTGGATTTTTTCCGGGTGGTCCCTTTTCCCCCACAGTCCAAAGACATGCAGCACAGGTGAATTGGATGATCTAAATTGGCCATATTGTGCGAGTGTATGTGGGAATGTGATACTGTATGGGTGTTGATGCTGGAAGGGCATCCACTGTGTAAAACATACGCTGGATTCCACTGTGGCGAACGCTGATAAATAATGGACTAAGTCGAGGGAAAATTAATGAATAAATGGAAACCCTTCTGAAATGTCCACAATATAGTTCAAAAGTAGTATAGTAGAATAGAACAATATAGTGTAGTAGTAGTTTTTAAACAATTAATATGAGTAAAATGAGTATACATTAACAATGTCATTCATTCATTCAGTTTCTTAGTGCCTTTATTTTAGTGCCTGGGGTCGCCACAGCGGAATGAACTGCCAACTTATCCAGCATGTGTTTTACGCATTCACTCATTTATACACATAAACGAGGGCCAATTTAGTTTACCCAATTGACCTATACCACATGTCTTTGGACTTGTGGGGAAAACTAGAGCACCTGGAGAAAACCCATGCCAATACGGGGAGAACATGCAAACTCCACACAGAAATGCCTACTGACCCAGCCGAGGCTCGAACCAGCGACCTTCTTGCTGTGAGGCGATTGTGCTACCCACTGCACCACCATGAGGCTACATTAACAATGTTTTCATTTAAATTTGTTTAGATATTGCAAGTTACAACTGTCACTGTGTAGTAAGTTCAAAACTAAAAAGGAAACTTTATAATTGGTTATTATTTAATATTTTCTTTGAATTTATGTGAAGTTTAAGTACAGGCAAGTATGCACTGCATTTTGTTGGCCAGTTTTTAAATAATAATTTTCATTTTGTTTTTGCATTGTATTATACAGTAGTTACCTACAATTAAAACCACGAAACTAAAGTAACTTCAAGTTACATTAAGTTAAACCAACTTAAAACATCAAGTTCAATCTCATACAGCTTAAAAATAAAGTTAAAACATGTTTACATATTATAAAAAGAACAATTTATAAAAACATGTGGGCGTAACTTATTCACCATTAATATTAATTAATGTATCCTTATATATCAAAAACACTGTTACATATTCCAAACTCATTTTATAATATTTTTGAACATCTGAAATTCAGAAACAATTTCTTTCCGATTTTAAATAAAAGTTTGCTTATCAGTTTCTTATAGACACTGGTACATGCAATAAGTCATTCATTCATTCATTCATTCATTTTCATTCGGCTTAGTCCCTTATTTATCAGTGGTCGCCACAGCAGCATGAACCAACTATTCTAGAATTTGTTTTATGCAGCGGATACCTATCCAGCTGCAACACAGGACTGGGAAACACCCATACACTCTCACATTTGCACACACACTCATACTATGGCCAATAATCCAATTCACCTATAGTGCATGTGTTTGGACTGTGGGAGAAACCGGAGCACCTGGAGGAAACCCATACCAACACGGGGGGGACATGCAAACTCCACACTGAAATACCAACTGGTCCAGCTAGGACTCAAACCAGTATCCTTCTTGATGTGAGGCAACATTGCTAACCACTGAGCCACCGTGGCACCACATAAAGTCATACATTTCATAAAAATTCTAAAGTTTTGTAATAACCCCCAGTGACAATCCAGATTTTTGAGTATTTTAATGCCTTCCCTATAAAGGGTTAACATTTAGTCCACTTGTTCAAGGTCTTCATTATTAACTGACACACCTGAGGGTTTCTGTTGAGAGCTTCATTTAAAACACACACACGCACCTAATAATTTACACTCTGAACTGCATCTCTCTACTAATGTATTATTTCTACAACCGCCTCAAACTATCTTTTGCAATCAACATTTGAACACATGTAGCTTCATTTACTGTACACTAATTTATCTCACCCCGTTAGACAAGATAATTACCTGGAATTAATGAACAAAATGCTAAATGTAAACATCGGGTACAAAGCTAAGGCACTTATTTGTCTCATTTTATAGTGACCTAACTGAAAATGGACGTCATGGTTTTCATGACGCATCATCAATCTGTCGTATTGGTGTCACAGAATGTAAACAATGCTATTGATCTGAACAAAACACACATATTTAACTTGTCGTGTTTTAGGTTTCACTTATTTGTCAGACAGAAAAAAGGTCAAATAAAACATTTAGAGTACTATAGACTGCCACAAATCAATAAATTGTCAGAGCCAAAAGAACAGAAGCTGTATTGAAGCTGTAAATGAACCAGGATTTCCAAGGCAAGTTTCTTGACAGCATTCATGTTTGTTGTCATTATTTCCTGTCAGTGAAATTTTACGCTAATATTGCAATCAAGACTGCTCATCTTGTTTTACCACCTACTAAATACAAAATACTTCACCCTTTCCTGCTTATTAAATCATTTTATATATAATTTAGCAGCGTTTGCACAATTTTTTTTCCCCACTTGGTTTAGTACTCAGTCAGACAATAAACATGCAAAGTTGTTTACATCCATAGACATACAGCACATACAGCCAAATCCTGATCCAAATACAAATCCACTATAATCCAAATTCAGCTGAAGAATTACCTACAAATTACCTATAAATTATTATGCAGCTGAAAAGATCTATACAATCAATAATAAAGCTATAATGACTTGCGTAATCACAGTTTACTATTATTATTACTATTGTTAAGCTATTGTTGCCATTAATAAAGTAGTAAACTGATTTCACAAGAGCCTGTTGTTTGTTACATGCACAAAACTAACAAAAAATCAAGCTACAAAAACATTTACTAATCATTTGCTAATCAAACGCTCCTTCCCTTACCTTTCATTTATGTCTCTCCAGGGTCAAAAACATTTAGCTGAACTGATGAGAGCTTTGCATAATAAGCGTCTGTCATGAATAAGAGATGATGGTGATGAAGTTTCAGCCCCTGGAGTCTAACATACAGTAAAGAGCTTATAATGTGGATATTCCACTCCACTGGTATACAGTATGGACATCCTTTCACTGGACAGATGGCCGGGTGACGAAGGGGTCAGAAGTCTCACTATGGGAGATTGATAAGGTCTGGGAACTGTTTTCGAGAATTACACTAACATTCACATAATTATTACATTTCAATTCTGTTCTCAATATTAATTTTGGTGTAGCCTACTATGGGGCACAAAACGTATCGTGTCATGTGTATGAATAATAGTATTTAGGCCTGATATATTTAGACAAATATAAGAAGTATTTATTGTGAATGTCAAGGAAGGAAGGACATGCAGTACAAATATAGTGGTGGCCAAATTATTAGAACATCTGACAGATTTGAAAATTCAAAACATCAGTTTAAATAATGTTCATGAAACATGCACAAAGTTGAGCACACATTGTAACAACGTTGTACCATTTGTATCTACTTTGAACTTTAATAATTGCAGTGGAACAATATACTGTAGTTTTTGAGAACGTCAAGGAGGCAAAATTTCTCATAATTAATTCCAGCATTGAGCTTTTCTCACTCTCACTTTTTCAGGCCAAAACAGAGTGATAAACACCGCATAAAACAATGAAATTCATCATTGTTTTTGTTTTAAACAAAATTATAGACCATTTCAATGTGGTTATGTCATTGGCCCATGAACATTTCCTGCTTGTTATCAATATTTCATAACTGTAGCATGAGGCGATTCAGTTATAACTTAATGTTAAAACAGCTATCATAACATTATTTATCAACATGTGGCTCTTTTTGGATTCTCTAAAGCTGTAGAAATAAAAAAAAACTGAAACATAAAATGCGTTGGGATCATTGCTTTTGTATACATCCCTCAAAATGGTCTATATGCAGTTTTAAACAAGTTTCAAGTAAAAACCAAGTGATCTGAGGGAGTTGGCAAAACTTCTCAATATGCATTACAATATTGAGCAATGATGACTTTATATGTTTGTTTTATTATATTATTACTATTTTGTAATGGCCAGCTCAACAAAAAGAGCTGAAAGCTCCTAAATATGCCAAGTATTCTAATAATTGTGACCACCGATCTGTTTTTCACATACTATCAGCTTCACTATGTTTAACATATACAACTGTTACTGTTAACATGCTATTGTAAAATATCAATTTCTGTCTTATTTCCACCATTTTAACATTTATTTTGCGTCACATACATTTTAATTATTTATATTAATTTTAAAAAAAGCTTTACAACGAGGTTCAGTTTGTTAAAATAAAATATGTAAGTCGGTTGTTTGAGTTAGATGTCTAATATACTGGTTCAATACACAACAGTCACAATCACGTTAACACTCACACAGACTACAATCCTGCCTCATAATGGACCACAAAACCGAGTCATGCACCACACATACACAACCGGCTCCAGATCCTGACTGATTACACTCTCACAGCTGATTCTGCTCAATGACTAATTACACACAAATATATTCGGCTCACTTTGAGACACTATTGGTTGAATCTTGTTATCTGTTTAGTGACATTACAACGCATTACCTTTGTCTTGCTTCGCCTTGCCTCGTTTTACTCCTGTCTGCTGCCAGCCTTGTTTTTTTGACTACAACTCTGGATTGCCCTTATACATCTGTTTGCTCCTGTGTTGATCATTGCTTGCCTGACCATCCTGTTACTAAAACCCTGGGTTTGGATCCTCACCTCTGTTGTCAGTGTCACATCACTGTTACAACGACACTGAGTGCAAATCAGTGATGCAAATGCACGTAATATTTCAATGGCCATGACTGCTTTGTTTTTATTATGATGCGAATCTGAAAACTGGAACTGTTTAATCATTTATATACCCTCATGCTCATGTTTCATATGAATTTCTTTCTTTAGAATAAAATTAATAGATTAGTTTTGTCCATATACAGTAATGCATGTGTGCAGGATCAAAATGCACAAATTGAGTTTATTCACATGATGCCTGTTATTTTGCTTAAGAAGTAATGTATACACAAGTTATACCATAATGTTGACCTAAGGCTTCTTATATGTACATCCTGTGCACATGCATTATATGCAAATAGGTGAAGATTTATTTATAAAAATTGTTGTTTGTCTTCATCTGAATAAAGAAGGTCATATACAGTATGTATATGTTATTATAGTGCTATTATAGTCATTATGTCAAGATTTGTGGGTGGGTAAAGGGAGCGAGGACTCAAGTGCAGGAAAGTGGAAATTTATTTATAATAAAAATAAAAGTAAAAAGGCAAAACAAACAACCCCAAGGGGGAAAACAATAACAAAACAAATAAACAATCAAAAACAAACTTGACTGGGCTGGCTGGCTGGAACACGCAGGGCTGGACAGCGCTAGACATGACAGGATAGTTGTATAAACAAAGACAAACTGGCACAGGACAACAGACATGAGGAGAATATAAAGCAGAAATAATTAGCACAAACAGGTGAACATGATAAACTAATAATGGGTTAACAAGGAGGGTGAGGCTAGACAATGGACGGGAGAACACATGACAACACCACAAGCCATGTGCTCACATAAAGACTAGAACACGCAGCCAATGAGAGAACTCATTAACTGCGTGTTCGCATGACAACATGAAAGCATGCGGTGTATGTAAACATACACCACGGGCTAAACACAACAACAGAGGACTGAACGCAAGATACAAGCACACGATAAAATGAAAACATCTTACCGTGCGCTAACACACGCAGCGTGCAAGTTTCGTCCCAGCGCCAACCGAAACCAACTAGACTTAGACGCTGGGAATGAAGCACCACACTGTGGACAGACGAACACAAACACCAGGGCGAGGGTGCGCAATCGCGAACACGCCCAGACCTCACGCGCCCGTATCAAGCGGGAGCGCGCACGGTCCAAGCGCGCCCACAATCGGCACTCATACAGAGAGACAATGACAACACACAGGACTAGACAGAGCTAGTGTCCAGACTCTGCCACCAAAACAAGAATTAACAAGACTGGAGTGGCAGAAGCCTGACACATTAAGTTCCATTTAAAGGCTGGATTGTTTGTGTTCCATTTCTGCATTTAATTGTTACATGGAATATTTGTTTTTCTTTTTTTCTTATGTGTAACCAAACTTTTGTCCGACATTTCATGTGATTTATTTCACTTTGCATTGAGAAGATTATTCATTGTCATTATTATTTACTTTTTACTACTAAGCATAGTTTAACTAAATAAATGAATAAAACAACATCAAGATAATGAAATAAAAAGCACTCCATGTCATATTACACATATGCTGTCTATTTAATGAAGAACGTAACTAATCAAACACATCCAAAACGGGATTAAATCATCACCCCGGCATGTGTAAGCCGACTATCTGTACTGTTTATATGAGACTGCCAGCTCAGTTTACACAAAGCCTTTGCAAATTCTCCTCTTATAACCTCATTTCAATGGTCAACTGCGAAAAGTTTAATAACATTGATGAGTGGTGACTGATGTCAAATTTGTTAATTTATTTGCACTTCTTCACAGAGGTATTTTCCATTGTACCACGCAGTGAACGCAGTGTTATCTGGATTCATACTGTGGATTGTGTATAGGTGAAGCAGCATGAAATAATAGATGTGCTCTTATTTGGCTATACAGGGTAGATTTGTTTATTTCCACACACTGCAGGTGGCAAGAGATAAATTGCATTTGCATTGGTGTTTTCTTTAAAGGTTACCCGGGACAGGTTCAGATCTAGGCCATGCTAATGAAGGTGTACACAGACCTGAATTTAATAAACAAGGAAAGTTCACCCCAAATGAATATTTACTCATGGCTGTTGATCTTTGCTCTTTACTCCACAGCACACAAAGGGAAATTAAAGTATGGGCTTTGTGATATGATCAATGGAGCCATTATGATAACATGGTGATCTTCTGTGCCTTCGTATAGGCTTAGGGGTGTTCGATATTAATATATTTATTGTCAATATTTAAGATAATACCATAAATGTTGTTTTAAGGACATGTGAGCTTACAGTGTGTGCTACCTACATTGCAAGATAAAGATGAGTAATTTCACACAAACACGAGTGCCATGATCTCAAATATCAGCAAATATTATGTTGATTTTATACAATTCAGCTTTAAAATCGAGTTACAGAAAATCGAGCGCGGTATATTTTAGACAGTATTAGGTGAAGTCTTTGTTAAAGTAATGTACGCTACCTGTCAAAAGTCTTGTCGCCTATCCAAGTTTTAGGAATAACAAATAATATCTTGACTTCTAGTTGATCATTTGGTATCAGAAGTGGCTTATATGAAAGTCAAAGGCCTCTAGATAACACTTATTTTACCAAAATAAAATATGATCATGCCTTGATTTTTAATTATTTGATTAGGACAGTAAGATCTGACTATGCTTAGACAAAAATCTTGTCACTTAACAGAAATAATGTATAGTATAGAATATATAATACTATTGTGTATGACTCCCATGAGCTTGGAGGACTGCATCCATACTGTACATCTCTGCAATGACTCAAATAATTTAAAACTAAATAAAAAGTCATCTGAAATGGCAAAGATAGTGTTCTTGCAGGACTCCCACATCATTATTCTTCGGATTCATATTTAAAGCCTCCTCTTTCGTCTTATCCTAGACACTCTCAATAATGTTCAAGTCTGGTAACTGGGCTGGCCAATCCTGGAGCACCTTGACCTTCTTTGCTTTCAGGAACTTTCATGTGGAGGCTGAAGTATGAGGAGCGCTTTTCTGCTGAAGAATTTGCCCTCTCCTGTGGTTTGTAATGTAATGGGCAGCACAAATGTCTTGATACCTCAAGCTGTTGATGTTGCCATCCACTCTGCAGATTTCTTGCACGCCCCCATACTGAACGTAACCCCAAACCATGATTCTTCTTTCACCAGACTTGACTAATTTCCGTGAGAATCTTGGGTCCATGTGGGTTCCAATAGGTCTTCTAGTATTTGTGATGTTTGGGATGCAGTTCAACAGAAAATGTACCTTCTGCTTTTCCAAATGATCAAATAGACATCAAGTTATTATTTGTTGCTCTTGCGACTAGGATCAATGACAAGACTTTTGTTAGGTAGTGTATTACAATCCTTAGTCATTTATAAATAAAAGTTACTAAATGTGTTACTTTGTTTCTTTTAATGAAAGTAATGTGAAAGTATGCGTTAATGCATTTTTTAAAAATATAACAATCTTTAGGTTGTAGTTTTTCACTTTACCCAACACTGATTTTAGATATAATACTGCCAGGTTTTTTCCAACCAAATAAAGCAAGTGCAGATTGTTTGTGCATCCCAGAGCAATGTTGTGATTCATTCCTTCATCTGTTTATGAATGTGTTATGCACTGAAGCATAATGTGTTGTGTGTTTTGTCCGCTGTGTACTGCAGTGCAGTCGACAACCTGATTTTACCAAGTAGAACATGTTCCTAGATTAACAATCAGCCAATCAAAATTAAGAAATACTTTTACCATTTATGTTAAATTAGGCTTACAGTTACAGTTTTAGGTTTAGGTCCAACTATATCTCAGATTTTGGGAACGATTTACAGTTATGGTTGGGTTTAGGTGTATGGGATAGGTACGGATTACATTTTCCAACTAAATTTATGTTCCAGGATCAACATACAGTTGATGTCAATCCAGGATTGCATACTGTAGTACTTGGCAAAATCATGACGTGCGTGTTGCAGTACAGAGTAAAACAGCATTTTCATTTCAAAATTTTGCCACATTAATCACTTGTTTCGTGTTTTGGTTGTGAGACTTCCTTCTAAAAATGACTTCTAAAATAAATACTTTAATTGTATTATCCTCCTTAAAACTTTCCTGTTGTGTTTGCTTGGGGAGTAGGAGACAGGACTCCTGGTCCTTGTGGAGTAGGAGTCAGGACTCCTGGTGTCATTATTTGTAAGTGTCATCCTTCCTGTACATGTTATGCGTTGAGCTTGGGGCCTTTGTAACGTAACATAAAGGGGGCTCATCCAGGATTTGAACATGGGATATATCATCAGTTTTAACCCCATTTTTATTTTTTTTATGTTCTGATAAACAATTCATTAAGGCAGTCTCTAGCTCTTGCTGAACCAATCAACTACTTTGAATAAATAGTTTAAATGAATGAGTCACTGAATCACGTATTAAAAAAACACTAGCATTCGTCCAATCATCAACTGGTGATTTTATTTTTTTTATTTTTCACATTAATTTGCAGGTAGGAATTATAATTATTTTCATGCCATTTTTGTCAAATAAGCACCAAATATGTCACAAAACAACTAAACAATGTCTAAGAATATGTTATTGAATATGTTAGCCTTGCCTTTCTATCTCCATATGGACAACTTTTCTGACATGGTCAGTTTGCTTGGTAGCTCACTTTCTTGAGTTTTGTCTTTGTGACACAGAGCTTTTTAAAATTTATTCACGCACACAAAAAAGGTAAAAGCAACTTAAAATCATGGTAAACTAGATGGCTGCAGAAACTTTTCTCTTAAATTTGCTTTTAAAACACTCTTGGTTTGGTTAAGGGAAGCGTTTAGGACATTGATTTGTAAGTGATCTATATGACAAGCCATGCCTTCTTGTAGATGGGTACAAGAAGGATGTGTATCTAAAAAGTACAAAAAAACGAACCCTAATAACATATTTCAGATTCACCAAAAAAATTCAAACAGTGCCCTCTAGTGGATTTATCATCTCTAATGTGCAACAAAATGTACCAAGAGCAATGTATTTTATATTTCGCAAAAAATAGAGGCTGAGGTATGTATTTCCAGTGGTCCAGCCAAAAAACCATCACAAGGAACACTTTTCATTATCAAAGAAGCCCTATAAATACTTAAATATATTTAGACAACATACAGTAAATGTTGGGCGCCACGGTGGCCTAGTGGGTAGCACGTTCGCCTCACAGCAAGAAGGTCGCTGGTTCGAGCCTCGGCTGGGTCAGTTGGCATTTCTGTGTGGAGTTTGCATGTTCTCCCTGTGGTTGCGTGGGTTTCCTCCAGGTGCTCCGGTTTCCCCCACAAGTCCAAAGACATGCGGTACCGGTGAATTGGGTAGGCTAAATTGTCCGTAGTGTATGAGTGTGAATGAGTGTGTGTCGATGTTTCCCAGAGATGGTTTGCGGCTGGAAGGGCATCAGTCCGATTAATAAAGGGACTAAGCCGAAAAGAAAATGAATGAATGAACAGTAAATGTTATGTTATATAAAAATATTAAAGAAACAACACAGGTTCAACAATGCACACTTTCCCTCCCTTTGTTGTGAACAATCAATAACACATTACAAATCAAACACTGGACATGTCTGGACTGTGTCCAGTGTCTCCATAATTCAGTTTGTCTACCGAGATGGATAAATAGGACTGAAATATAATCAAGATTTCTATTAGAGTGACAGACTGCCATCTGGCTAGGAGCTTTGCATAACAACAAATGTGTCATGGGCCATTACGATAATACAAACTTGCCAAACACTACACTAAATAAACTATCAATCCGAATATGATTATTTAAATCAAACAAATGCAAAAGTTACTAAATATGTATGGGGTTTTTTTTTTCTTCACAAGAGCTCCACTAACTGCAAAACAAGAGTCACTTTAGTGTATCAGAGACTCTATGGTAATGTCACTTTATACAAAGATTAGAAGACGTTTCTAGAATATCAAACCCTTTCTAACTGTAGCAATATAAAGAGTGTAGGTCACAGAGCTATCTTGACTCTATCTATTGCTTTCTACCCTGAGCACAGTTTCTGATGTTTTTCATCTACTGGCCATAAGCAATAAATGAATTGTAGATCTAAAAATGACATGATCTCACCTCCCCTACTATTTTCACTGTTTATTGTGGTTATCAAATTTTAGACCCTTTTGCGAGGGCTTTTTCAATAATCATTGAAACTCAATTTTACATGCATAATTTTGATTGATATCAACAAATGTTATGCATAACATATGTCGTTATCTGTTCGTTATTCATGTTAAAAACAGAACAATTATTTTCAGAGTGAAATGTGTTGCAGTTTGTCAATACTCGTTGACAGCTGGAAAAGCATCCGCTGTGTAAAACATATGCTAGAATAGTTGGCGGTTCATTCTGCTGTGGCAACCTTTGAAACAGAGACTAAGCCGTAGGAAAATGAATAAATGAATGAATGAATGAAATGTGTTGCATTTACGCCAGAAATACGATTTAAACCACTGTGTTTTTAAGGAGTACCACTATTTGAAACCACAATGGAAACCATTTTCAGAAGAAAGAAGTTAACTGATAAAAGCAGTAGTCTAAACTGCTGATTCTGTTCAATGGCTGTCTTTTTTTCCAGGAAGAGTTCTGTAACCAAATAATTGTACCGAGTACAAAGTGATTCCAAGTGCTCCACTGAATGGGTTGCAATCTTCTTCTCTCTTTGCAGAGATAAAGCCTCAAACCAAAGCAATGTCACGTCGGTTAATGGATTGTAAGAGCTGGTGAGACCTATCTGTCACTGATCGCTTTCAGCCTGTTTTTATCTGTCAGTGACCCGCAACACAGGACACAATACGGCTCTGTATCATTCATCATTACCTTAATTAACGTGCAAGTATGGTTTTCTGATACGTACGCTTGTTTAAAATTAATTCATCAAAAGTCACATAGAGTATAACATTTTTAAAAAGCCTTAGTATAATGTACTTAGTGTTACAGTATGTACACTCACCGACAATTATAGGTCACATCACATTCTTCTGTTGTTTATACAGACAAAGGACAATAAATTGATAGTTTTATATGGTTCTGTTTACATTCTTCCAACTTTCAAATAGTAATGTTGCCATTTAGAGCCTTTTTAAAGAAAATAACAGTTGTTCGGAATAACAAAGGTTTTCATTTTTTGTGATCGAATATCAGTAAATACATTTACTTTGTGTACTCTAAAAAACTGTGGGTGCATGTGTGTGAACACGCGCAACTTAAAGTACACATGAAATCAAAACTAACCATATTGATTTTGTTAGCACACATTGCTAGTTTTGTGGTGAACATATCGTCAATGTCATTAAAAAACGTTTGCCCTTCTTAAAAATTTAATCTGAAAGTACGATTCCTGTTAGTTTTTAGTTAAACTCTCAGATTATGTCTGTCTGAGGTATTGGGCGTGGCTAACATACTTAGCCACGTCCCTTCAGCTGTCAGTTTTGACATCACTATGACAACAAACTGAAATGGTCAGGAGGTGTCTGTAACTTGGTAACAGAGTCCCTTTAAGGCAAGTCATTTCATTTGGAAATGCCTCGTGGGCAGTATGCTCGGGCATTCTGTCTGAATGGGGAAACATCAAATTCTCTTGCCAAGCTTACAATTAAATTACATTACATATTTAGAACCACCAATTAAATTAAACAACAACTGTCTAAAAAAGTTTAGTTTCTAAACGTTCCAATTAAACAAAATCTCAATTTTTTCAAGTTGCTCAAACTAATGTGCATGCGCACTCGAAATAAATGAGATCACGACACCAACCTCATTTATGGCCATGTTACACATTATCATCCTCAGAATAATGCATCGTCAGATGTAACTGGTCTTCAATCAGATTGTTCATCCAATCAGCTCACAGTAGAAAAAAAACAGGCCACACCCACTGTTTTCTCATTTAATATTCCATTTCTATTGCAACTGCGTCATAATAGCCCCCCCCCCCCCCCCCCCCCCCCCCGCCCCCCCAAAAGTTGCAACATTCGGTTCAAGCAGACTTTATGTAAAGTAATGTATTTACATTTATCATGCACGACCATATACCCAAAGCGCTTCACAATCATTGGAGGGGTAGTCTCTCCACACCACCACCAGTGTGCAGTATCCACTTGGATGATGCGAAGGCAGCTACAGGATAACAGCATCAGTAGAGGCTATAGGTGTAGAGGAGACACAGTGATAGAGCCAATTCAGTGTATGAGGATGACTGGGGGCCATGATAAGTAATGGGCCAATGATGGGAATTTGGCCTGACACCAGGGCTACACCACTGCTCTTTACGAGAAGTGCCATGGGATTTTTAATGACCTCAGAGTGTCAGGACCTTGGTTTCATCCAAAAGACAGCAAAGTGGCCCCTGCTGGCCTCACTAAGTTTCACTTCCAACAGCAACCTAGTTTTCTCATGTGGTCTCCCATCCAGGTACTGGCCAGGCTCAGCCCTGTTTAGCTTCAGTGAGTAAACAGTTTTGGGCTGCAGGGTGATATGGCTGTGGTTTGATGCAAATAATGATTCATTTCATTTCATTATAATTCTAAACGTTTTGGTAAACTGTAAAATATGTGAGGGTTCCTTCACACAATTTCTCCATGTTTTCATAACAAAAATAAATTAAGTTAACTTGATCGTTTTTATAAATTTAAGTGGAAAAACTTAAGATTTGTGTTGTTTCAATCTATTTTAAAATAAGTTGTTTGAAAAAGCAACAAAAGTAATTAAGTGTAACAAACTAACCAAAACCTAAACATGGTACAAAAGTGGCATTTCAATGTTTCAATGTAGTTCAGGCAGTTTGCAGATACAATATAACTTAGAATGACGTTTCCATATGAGAGAGCATTGCTTATAAATTGTATATTTATTGCGTTATTCGAAAATTTATATGCAAAAACTGTCAGATAAGCAAAGAGTTCGCTGAGGCATCCACTTTCAGAACTCTTCCAGTGTGCCTACGTTTATGAACTACATTATTCACACGTTTATGGTTTCATTTTGAAGCTTCACTCTCCATCACTGAAAGCCACTGGATTTGTTTTGCACTTTTTCAGCACAGGGGAAGGAGTCATTCATCATTTGCGGGATAACTACTACTACACACACACACACACACAAAAGCATACTTTCCTTGCACACACACTTAGTTGTAAATGATCCATCCATTTAGCAGCAGGGCTTTTCATCCTACAGTACCACTAGCTCTGAAATCACTTCCTCTTATCGGCAGTAAGTAAACCAACAAGAGACTGCAATGTAATGTATTGTAGCTTATACTATAGTTATCAGCGTGTATTGTTCAAAATGCCTGAGAGAAAATGTGTTATTCAAAGCTAAAAATGTAACAGCATATTCTGTAGCTCCATGATCATCTTCATACGCAAGAAGAATAGCTAGAACAGCTACTAAAGAATGGAAAGAGATTCACTGAAGATATATCTTTCCAGCCATGAAGAAAATGCAGCAGTTTCTTACACAGGGCCAATTGTTTCACTTCATAAATGTTGTTTTGACAATACAGTATATATATATTTTTTGTTTTACTCTCAAAGTGCTAAGAGCTGATGACTTGCATTTTTTTTAATCATCAAGACTGCAGTTTCAGCAAAAAAATCTTCTGGATTTTTACATATTCTGCTGAAGTAAAGTACATTATAACAGAATTGAGAGTTGGACTCATTTTTCAAAATACCAAAAAACTTTCAGAGACATTCAGTAAATCATGCAGGACAGTAAAACCCTGCATTATGTATGATACTGTATACAGTACTGTGCAAATATCATACTGTAAGCCACTATTGCATTTGTTGTTTTAGTGATTACAGAATGACTGTATATAATTCTGTCACATTCTATTTATTAGAATACAACCAGAAAATACAGCTTAGATTTAAATTTGTGTTGTTGTTCTTTTGTTTGTTTTTAGTTTTTGTCAAACTGATCAATACTGTACATGTGAAAGACGAACTTGGAGAGGGATGGAAGAATACTTGCAGCCTTCACTGCAACATACAGTAGAGTAGAGAAGGCTCTGGTTTGTCCAGGGACTGTATTTCTGCCAATGCTGTTGGCAATATGCTGACAGTTATTTGTAATAGCTTTATTTTTCAATATAATTAGGATCCCACATATACAGCTAATATAGTGAAATCATAGTTAATCATAGGAAATAAAATCTGCTCCTGAATTACAGACAGTCATGAAATGGAGTCCGCAGAGTCCAAACCCTCATATTATAGAAACAGAACGACATCACCTGGATAGATATAGCACATTGTTTCAGAAAACTTCAGGAGCAAAACAGACCAAAACAGTTCACGCGATGCTTGGTAGCTACAGGGAGGTCAAAATTCCAAATACACACCAAATACTGACTGCTGCTTGAGGATAGGTCTGTGCATTATGAAGATATTTATCCTACAGACAAAAAATAGTGTATCATTTCATAATATGCTACAATATATTGTTTATTTCATGGCTTTATGTGCAAAGAACGTTTTCATCATTTGGATGACCACAATCTAGATGCAAACAGAAAATAAATAGCGGCATAGCTTGAAAGTACAATGTTTGCATTTAGGATTTTATTTAGTAATATTTTGGCCTTTATTAATCCCTTTTTTAAAAAGTGTTTTAGATTTCTTTAATATTTCTCCAGCCTCCGGCGCCTAGACTGCAGCTCTCCACAAGACGTCTGGCTATAGGAGAAATGGTCGTGCCCGACTGAGCCTGGTTTCTCTCGAGGTTTTTTAATTCTTCACTTTCACCGATTGGTGAAGTTTTTTCCTCGCCACTGTTGCCACTGGCTTGCATGGTTCAGGACTTGTAGGGATGCGCATCGATGGATTAATCTTCAGTGTTTGGACTCTCAGCAGTGAATATTAAACCACGCTGAACTGAACTTAACTGAGCATCAACACTAATAACTGGACTGACACTGTTTCAATTTTTTATAATGCATGTGAAGCTGCTTTGACACAATCTACATTGTAAAAGCGCTATAGAAATAAAGATGAATTGAACTGAATTGAATTTCTACATGCTTAAATATTTGTCCAGAAGTTCTACATAAAAGTGAAAAAAATAGCCATAAAGTAGTAAAGAAAAGTGTAAAAAAATTGTCCTTTCCATGTGGTCAGTAATAACTGACTGAATTTACAGAAAAGGTACAATATTGTGATATATATTATATATATATATTTCTGTCTAAAACGTTATCTTTTAAAAACAGGTATTTATGACAAATGATACTTTCGTAACTGCTCTCCCCCAGCAAAAACCTTGTGATAAAGTGTCAGTACATTTGCTGTTATTTTACAGACTTATTTCTCTACAAATTATTTCTTATGCATTATCAAACTACTAAAATGTCAATACAAGTCACTTTGTTAAACTGCAAAGTTGAATTTTCAACATCAAAAGTCAACAGAACAAAGATCAAGGACCCATAATGCAATTCACAACCAAAAAAATAAACAGAAAACCCTTGTGAATCCCAAAATATGGTAATTCTTAATTAATAGATAGTTTTACAGTGTAATTTGCTTTGCAAGGCGGCATTTATTCAATCCATATTACAGTAAAAACAGCATGCTTCAAAATACAATTTCAAATATGTATTTTATTCCTGTATAAGCAAAGCAGGTATATAATAACCTACTAATCCAGTCTTCAGTGTCACATGATCCTTCAGAAATCTGAAGATATTTCTAAAATCCCTTCTTTGTATAATTATCAAGAACATATGCAAATGTTTGAAGCATCATTGGAGTGAGATCCAGTCCAACACCTACCCAGAGCACTGAGCTACAGGGAGATCTAATCCACCCTCTGCCCACTCAGCCTTAACCCATCGGGGCCGGCGAGCTCCGTTCCATCAGCTGCTATTTCTGTCAGACCCATGCATGCAGAGACAGCTTGGGCTGAAGCAGAGGCACTGTGGGATTTTATATACTCTGTGCAGCATAAACGAATCCACGGGGTCCTTTATCATGCTGCTTATGTAACGCCTGGGTTTTGCCAAAAGAGAAGTGCTACAATTACAGAGCGGATAATCAAAGTGGCACCCAACATGGTGGCGGACGACAAAATTTTTCACGCAAATGATGCTAAGTGATAACTGGACAGGGGATTCTGAATTGAACCCTAGAAAATATATCACGGAAATTGAGTGAGTCAGATGGTGTCAAACAGTTTAATGATGTGCTTGATAGTCAGCCCACATGCACTGGAGGACAATATTTTTCTCATAAATGTGCAAGTGCTAAAAAGCCATTACATATCATGACTAAGAGACTGAAGTTACTACCTTGTTCGTTGTCTCTTTTCCTGAACCCTGCGGGAGGAGAGGAAATGTTTTTTGATCGAATCTGAGTTATGCTTTGAATGACTCTGTGTGAATGTTGTTTTCTTTTAGTCATGAAGCTTCCGCTGTGATGAGTCATGACCAGAGCCAGACAGAAACTGCGGACCCTTTTTTGCTATTTCTCTATAGAATTTTCTGTAGAACACAACCTCAAAAACAATGCAAATGAACTTTGTGGTGATAAAGGGGTACACTGAAAAATTATGCATTG
Organism: Danio albolineatus; assembly: GCA_903798035.1. Taxonomy (NCBI): domain Eukaryota; kingdom Metazoa; phylum Chordata; class Actinopteri; order Cypriniformes; family Danionidae; genus Danio; species Danio albolineatus. The sequence goes on from CAIGQQ010004836.1 coordinate 140,718, forward strand.
GATTTACTCAAGTTTTTTAAGGTAACTGGTTGCAAACTATTTATATGGGCTAAATTTAAACATTTTCTATTTGTCTTAAGCCTGGATCACACTGTGCAATTTTTAATAATCCGAAAAGATTTGTATCCTGTCATACTAAATGAACATGGCTTCCATGTGACACTGTAAGATCTCTAACATAACAGTGAATGACACTTTCACTATCTCATGTTCTGAAATCATTGCACACATAAACAATCAGTAGCAGCAATTCTGCACATAGCATCTCTCAATAATAAAACCAGGAAGAAAATAACTAATTTGACATTTCCTTGCGGTCGGTCAACTGTGTCGCGCGGATTGCGCCATTAGGTTTAATGCTCTTATTGGTTCTTGGATTGACGCAGGCCACAGCTGAAGTCACACTGCAGGAAAGAGTTTGAAATCTTCTGACTCTGTTAGAACTTCATCAGAGGGAAAATCTGATCGCAATGGACATTAAGTGGTTGATGGTGAACAAGTCAAATCAATGATCAGGATTTCCGAAATCTTTTAGGATTTTCCAAATTTGTCTCAGATGACCAAATTGTGGCTTAAATCCCACAGTGTGAGCTGGGCTTTTGTCCCTTATTAATCAGGGGTTAACAAATTATATATAATAATGTTCAACTTAAGTTGTGTGTTTAAATTTGGCTAATACAAATAGTTCGCAACCAGTTCTTCTTCTTCTTCATCCAGTGGCACTATGGCCATTGTAGAGCCTTAGTCTCTTCAACCACTCCCCTCTAGCCTTCCGATCCAATGCATGATTTCTCCAAGCAAGCGCTCCTAGGAAACAGATCTTCTTCTTTGTCATCTATAACCAGGCCCGGCACCAGGATGTCATAACTGAGGGGGCATTTTAATCCCGTAGGGGGGCACTAGACCTGGTGACTGATTTTGGTCCGATTTTTGGACTATTTATATACTTATTTATTATTACTTTGCATTACTGCCTAAGTTACTGACTTAAGGCAATAATATACTTTTTTATAGTAATAATAATATGCGCTATTACTGAATTTATCAATGAAAGTTATGCAACGATACCGTTTACATAATTGCAAACGGATCATGGCTTCAGTGCCAAACGAGTGGTTTCGCCTAAATGATAGGCTATTGTATTCTCTTTATTTCTTTCCGTTTTATTTCAAATAATATACATGTTTAACATTTTAGGTAAAAGACATCAAACTATGCCCACACATAAACCACAGTTAGACTATTCGTATAACCGGTAAATAAATGAAATTAGCATAACCGAGTCATCATGCTTCACGTTGCCTATTACCCAACCAATTTATCAGTGTTAGGAAACAGTTCAATCTTACAATCTATTGTCATTTAAAAAAAATTGTAGCTAAATGTGCCAGAAAGATACCTAAAAACAGAAAAAAACTCAGTTTTTACCATGAAAATTGGTTCAATTTTTGCAATGGATAACACGCAACTCAATATATAGCCTATATATTTTTTTTCCCCATAATTATAAGGTAAAAATAAAGAGTTATGTTTGGCTATCGTGTGTTTTTTTCCTGATATTGTCCGGTTGACAGAGAGGTTGATTCGCGGTAAATCCACTCACTCCCGCACTAATTTAATGTATAACCCTGTAAACTTGACTTCGCAGGCCGATCATCTTTAATCTCGAAAGGCATTTTTTAAGTGTCCTAACTTCACTGCTGCTGCATAATGCGCTGTTTCTTTCCACAACTGTTAAAGTGCGCTTTAGCGATGTCAAATGAAAGCAAACATTAAAAAGGGTTCTCTGTTTTGTTTTAGATTAATTTTAATAGGCTATTATTAATAATAGGCTACTATTTATAATAAATTAGAGTATTAATTATAGTGTAGACTACTGTGGGAATGTAGGCTACAGTGTCCAACTAAACATTTATATTATATCCCCTAACTGAAAAACTAAATGACTGGCAGTTTCGTTTCTGCTAAAATTAATTTAACAGCAAATTTCTTCTGCGTTTTTTACTTTTAGAGCTCAAGAGAGTTTTTTAAAGAATTAGTTAACCAAAACATTTAATGAATTAGTCTGCTGGCCTTCACATCATCCACTAGTCCAGTTTCTCCTGAGTTTAAAGTGCCCCTCTGTCGCGCGTGCGTGTTTTAAAGGCTATATACGGGCATACCCTGACCTGACGCGGGGACCAGACCCCTTGACTATTGCTTTGAATTCACAATTTTGCTGTATTATAAATAAACACATTGCTAAATGTGTGTTCTGAAGGTTATAATGACGGGAGTGTTATTAATAATGACAGAAATTAAGTTTCAGGTTTGAAAACTGAAAACCTTTATGAAAACTGGGGGGGGGGCACAAATTCTTTCTGAGGGGGCAATGCCCCCCTTTGCCCCCCCGTAGCGCCGGGCCTGTCTATAACAACCTCTTTCGTGGCCTGCCAGGACTTCTCCTTCCTCCCAGCTTTAGCTTGTACACTTTCTTTACAGTTCTCTGTTCAGGCAATCTCTCTAAGTGGCCCAGCCATCTTGGTTCCTCTTTATTTCTGTGACCAGGCTCACTATACAGGTCTGCCACTTCTGCATTACTCCTTATCCACCATTCACCTTGGTCACAAACTGGTCGCTGTTCACAAACTTGGTCACAAACTGGTAACTGCAACCAGTTACCTTAAAAATGTAGAAAATCCAATAAATATTTTTTTTTTCAGTGGAGTTCACCTTAAGCCTACAATTTAATATGAGATTTTTTGTAATATTACACAGCCCTACTTAACGGTCGACATTTAAACCTCTAAATACATACACAACAGTAGAATGAAATCTGTTTTGCTGTTTCGGAATATAATTGTGTAAAGAAAAATGTGTGTGGATTTATGCAGAATGATTCTGAGAGTAAAATGAACATGTAAAATAAAAATGACTTTACAATCAAAATCCAATTAGAACCTCTTGTTTTGTAAACAAAACTACAGCAGATCTCTCATCTACAGTAATGCACGTACTAAAGACAGAAAATAATTCATCCATTTATTAATGTTCCTTCAGCTTAGTCCCTTATTTTTCAGGGGTCACCACAGCTGAATAAACCGCTAACTATTGCAGCGTATGTGTAGCACAATGGATGCCCTTTCAGCCGCAACACAGAAACTAATAATTTACAAATTGTATTTAACATAAATTATTTAAACATTTGCATATTATTCAATAATATTGCAGATACTATCAAAACTGAATAATTACATATTTACATATATTTGCATGTTAAATGAATAGACTGATACTGGACTCAAAATCTGTAGAAATCTCAGTGTGGGCATAGTCATAACTTTTCTTCTGTTGATCATAGTCGCAGTGCCTTTATCATTCAGACTACAAACACTTTGGTAAAATAGAAATATTTCCTGAGCTCTCCAAAATTTGAGAAATCAGATTGTCTTTCGAAGAGTTTGACTCATGTTTTGAATTCATGAAGCCTCTGATGTTACAGCAAGAATTCATGAAATAACACAATCTTTGCTCTTTGAGTTTTGCAGTTTGAAGTAGTCAGTGCAAGTAACTAAAAGTCAGAGCAGTCTCTGAGCAGATGATTTCACAGAAAACTTTGCAGTGTATAATGGCTAAAGATTTTTTTTTTTACTTCAGACTGTGATTCTGTTCAGTCAGAAGACATCAAACGTTGATACTTTGGAACAAATTTACAACAATTTGAGATAGATTTACTGAACAGCACAAACAAGTGTCAGAGAGCAATTCCATAAAAGCCTTATAGCAGTGGAACATTTTGTGATTGATCAACTGAAAATGTATAAATTAAAGAACAAAGATACTTAAACTGATTTGCAAAATTTTAAACACAACCCCAAAAACATAGCAAATTAGCTTTTCTTAGGTGTTAAAAGGAGAGTTCACCCAAAATTGGCACCTAAATCTTATAAAAGGCACCTACACAGTTCCTCTACATAAAATGCACCTACATTAAAGGTATCTATAAAAGACTCTGATATAATATAATATAATATAATATAATATAATATAATATAATATAAT
>CAIGQQ010004836.1:164096-189676 GCA_903798035.1 Danio albolineatus
TATATATATATATATATATATAATTTATACATATATATATATATATATATATATATATATATATAGAGAGAGAGAGAGAGAGAGAGAGAGAGAGAGAGAGAGATAATTTTTTTAATTTATGAATCAATGTATGATTAAAGTTTTTCATGCAAGTTTGTAAATTATCATGAAACTTATATTTCCTAGTACAGAATGAGCCTGGGTTGATTTTTAGTGAGTGGTCACACCGTCATCATGTAACACAATATGCAGGCACTCAGGATCAGGATGCTGAGTCTGAGAAGGAAACTACAGGTGAGGAAGGTCGCATTGACCCAGAATAAAGCTGAGCAGCAGGGAAGCGCCGCAACAGAGAGACAATCCATCCCACAGGCCAACACAGCTCCACAGGACAAACACTGCTGGATCTGACACACATTGTGCACATGAATACACAGACAGAGATAAAGAGAAAGGTGTAAGAAAAGAAATGTGTTACAGAGGGGGATGTGAGAAAGATCAAAAAAATCTGTGTACCGAATAGTCACGGCTAAATTCTTAGTCCTGAAATATCATGTGCAAAACGTGGCGTGCTGTTATTGAATTCGTGGACGTCAAATGAAAGATTGCAGGAAAGGTAAAGGTCGCAAAGTCAAATAAAGTATACAGAGATTGTGACCTGAGAAAATGTCCTTAGCTTCTGACAGGAGAGATTGGAATTTTAGAGTGAGAAGCCCTTTAGACAAGACATACTGGGCAGCAAGGGACAAAAGCTTTCTGAGTGACAGCTGAAACTGTATAACTAAGACAGGTGAAACAGAGAGAGTGACAGAAGAGATGAGGACAGATAGAGAGAGACAGACAGCACTGGCAGACCTCCAGCGTGAGAGCAACTATGAATTTTCAGACGTGTGGGTGAGTCATAAAAGTGTCATGTTGGTGACAGTGCACAAAAAAATCATGTAAGTCACAGCACATATATTTATCCATACAAGATGTTTCGTTCAATGCGTGACATCTGCTGAATGAATAGATGCTAAAATGCATTGACATTACATAACACATTGAACTGAAGTGTCTAATCTATACACACTCTTCAGCTATGTGATGTTTCATTAGCAAATTTCAGGAAAAGCATGCGCAACTGATTAACATATATATTAAAAAATAAACTGCTAAGGTCAATATATGTAATTTGCGTTGGTCAGTGACTTGCCTAGTTAACCTATTTAAGCTAGTTATGTAAGATCTTGTGTATATTATTTAAGACAAAAGAAATGAAGAAATAAGTTATTACAACTATTATTTGAAAATTTTGTGACAAAACTTTGTATACTAACAATTTTTTCCTGTTAAAAGGTCTTTTAATAGCTCAGAAATGGCTACATTTCGTCTTTAAAACGAATGCTACAAGGTGGTTTGAAGTCCGGTGAAGAATGGTTCCAGAAAGCGGGTAAAGCAAAAACAAAAGCTAAAAAATTAAATGAACAAGTAAATAACAGGGTGAGAATGTGGTGAAATCTGAAAATGTGGTAAAACTCAGGCGAGGGCTTTTCTTTTTCTGGATTGCTTTTTAAAACACTGTGGTTGGGTTTAGGGAAGTGGGTGGCCGGGTCAATCTGTGCTTTTTAAAACACTATCAGTTGGGTTTAGGTAAGAAGGAGGGTGGGGGGGATCGGTCGGTTGATCAATCAATCGACAATAGCCTCTTGTGGATTTACGTGACAACAGCTGGCGCAAATGGCATGTGTGAAAGCAATTTGAGATCTGAAAAAGCGTAAACAGCAGCCTCTGGTGGATTTACGTGAGAACAGCAGGCGCGAATGGCATTTGTGAGAGAAATCTGAGATCTGAAAAAGTGTACACAGCAGCCTCTGGTGGATTTCCGAAAACACAAACTGCAAAAAAAAACATACCTCCTGGGGACGTATTTTGCTCTCTCCAGAAATGCTTACAGGGGTATGATGTGCCTGGGTTGGATTTCTGAAGGAAGCTGATTTGAAACTTGTGTCCATATACAGTAACTTGTATTTGTATCGCCTGCCATTTATATACCATTGTTTTGATACCTTCATATTGTATGTGTATGTACATGTATTTATTTATTTCTATACTCGTAATTGTCATTTTTATTAAAAAATGTATTTATAATTTTGTATGTTTCGTTTTGTTTTCGTTAGCACGTTACGCATTTCTAAAAAAATAATAAAGACAATCTTTCTAAAAATAAATCTGTTGACAAACTTACTCTCCATTAAACAGCACTTAGGGAATTACTTGGAGAAGAATGAAAATTCCACAAGAGAGCTAATAATTTGTTAATAATAATTTAAGTCATTAATTTTCCTTCAGCTACTGTATTCCCGTTATCTAACAGGGGTAGCCGCAGCGGAATGAATCGCCAACTTATCCAGCATGTTTTATACAGCGGACGCCCTTCCAGCTGCAACCCAGTTCTGGGAAACATCCATACACACTCATTCACACACACTCATACACTACGGCCACTTTAGTTTAGTCAATTGACCTATACCGCATGTGTTTGTACTGTAGGGAAAACCCACGTCAACATGAAGAGAACATGCAAACTTCACACAGAAATGCCAACTGACCCAGCAGGGGCTCAAACCAGCGACCTTCTTGCTGTGAGGCAACAGAGCTAATCACTGAGCCACCATGCCACCACCCACCTAAACAAAATGCACATTGTAAGGATCACATTATGAAATGCTAAAAGTTTAACATAGTTTCCACTTTCTTACACACTTACCGTTTCGCCTCTGATTCATCCACTAGTGTTATATGGATTACTATGTTTGTTCTGTGTGTTCAGAAGCAAAGAAAGAAAGTCATAATCATCTGCGACAACATAAGGGTGAGTAGATGATTACCGAAATTTCCTTTTTAGGAGGAGTAACCCTTTGAGGAGACCTCATTTGTGATTTTTCTTTCATAAGCGATACTCTATAGCCGAGCGTAATCTAGACCATGGCCGTCAACAACCTTTCCACCCCCACAGCACTTAACAGACTCGCAGTAATAACAGCAAAGTTGCAGCTGATTGGCTGCCGCCCGCTGATATATGAGCAGACGCCACAGCAACTTGTTTTCACTGCACAGCTTTACCACACAAAACAAACGTAAGATACTTTTACAAAGATTTCAGATTAAACATCAATAAATGTTATGATCGCTCAAGTGTGATATTGCTTTTGTACTTTATTTCCAAAAACAAGAAGTTAATATCAAATAGCTGACCTTTTAGAGGCGATTTTCTCTGGTAGTTTGCTTATTTTTGCTGTCACAGCGAAACAGTTTAGTTACAAACTTGTGAGCCGCTGAATTGGAACGCAGACAGAGGAATACAAACAGTGGAGTGTTTCACCTCTCTGGTCATTTGACTAGTCAGATTCCTGGACTGGAACCAACTGCTGCACAATATGTCCATCAGAGCAGGTACATTCGACAAACTATTAAAATGCCAAATAAAATGAGTCTTTTCTATCTAAATACATGCAGGCAGATGATCAGAAGAAAGGACAGAAGGTAAAAAGAGAGACTGTGAGGAAGGTGATACAGGGTCAATCCACCTGCAGAGTAGCTGTATATCAGACACATGAATTAATAATCCCGATGCCAAATCTAGTTATCAGACTCCTTCTCTATGAGACAGAGATGGATTTAGCAAATTAATTAATTCATCCTGAGAATAGCACTCACATTAGCGTTCTTCTCTCTTTCTCTCTCTCTCTCTCTGAACAGGAGGAATTCTTTTGAAATCTCAGCCCATTTGTATGCGTCTAAGTATGTATGTGTAAGTGTGGCATAATCGATACTGATTCATAAACAGCGGGTAAGTGACAGACTAGATTTGCAGCTCCTCAGAGATTTTCTGGCTGGTGATTAAAGCAGACTGTTTTGAAATGTCAGCATTTTTACATTATATAAGTCAGTGGTTTTGAACTACAGTGGACCGCAGATCTGTTCTCATAAGGTTTTGAACAGAAGGAAGACAACAGTGTTAAATACAAACGATGCAATGCAGGACAAAATATTACTTTGCAAATGCCATGAAGTTCATAATACTTCCAGCATTTAGAGCAGTGTTTCTCAACTGGTGGGTTGTGACCCAAAAGTGGGTCGCGGGAACATTTTTAGTGGGTCGCAGAGTGTGTAAAACATAAATTTTTAACTTATTTCGCTTATACAGGACTTTTATTTTGAAATTTTCTATAATTTGATACATTTTGTCAAATGACAGCAATAAAAATTGTTTATTTGTAAATCTAGGTGATTTTCTTATGATTTATCTGTCACTAGTTGTGTATGTTAACAAATAAATACAAATGAATTCATTATAATTCCTAAAATTATAATATAGTTCCTAAAAATTTGAGTCGCGGCTTGATGACCATGTAAAAATGTGGGTCCCATGGCTAGACCAGTTGAGAACCATTGATTTAGAGCAATTAGCAATTAGACAAAAACAGACCTAAAATCAAGGAAGCTACTTTCAAGGAAAACCTTTAAACAACGATTGGTCCATGATGATTATGTAATGCGTATATGTTTTCTGGGGCTCTGCCTGCTTTGATGTGCAAATCTTCTCAGTTCATGCATATTCATTTAAATGCTCGTGCTGCTCTCAGCATTGAAATGTTCCCGAACAGTATACTCTCTGCAAAGGCATTTTATAGTCCTTAAGAACAATAAAAAAACTTCACTTTGAGTATATCGCTGACTTATGGAATACATTATTAGATATGTGATACTTTCGATAAATTTCAAACATTAAATGCCAAAACGGGCATCACGGTGGCACAGCAGGTGGCGTGATCAACTCACAGCACAGGCTGTGTCGTCAAAGTGGAATGAACCGCCAACTTATCCAGCATTTTTTTACGCAGCGGATGCCCTTCCAGCTGCAATCCATCACTGGGAAACATCCATACACACTCATACACTACTTACCCAAATCACCTATACCACGTCTTTGGACTTGGAGAAAACTCAGGCAAACACGGGGAGAACATGCAAACTCCACACAGAAATTCCAACTGACCCAGCCAAGGCTCAAACCAGCGAGCTTCTTGCTGTGAGGTGACATCACTACCCACTGCGCCACTGCACCGCACCCTTTTATGTCTTAAAAAACAACATTGATTTTAGATATCAAAATTCTGTCTAGCAATTCAGAGATTACAGTTTTTCCCACAATACTGATAAGGAAAAACAACTCATTATTCTCTCTCTATCTCTTTCCCCTTGGCTCAGAATATAGGTATATCCCACACTTGAGGCTGTTTTGCCAGTTGACAAACTCACAATTTTTTCACTTAAATCGAAATATGGGAGATATAAACTTGCATTTGTGAGGAAAAACACACCTGGATTGTTCAAGAAAATAATGTTAATAGTAATATGTTTAAATAATGTGTTTAATCCTGTAGAGCTGTAGTGCTATTGGCATAAAATACACCCCTATAAACAGCATATGTGATTAGACCTATAGTTTATATATAACTTAAAGCATATAGTAACCATAGCCGTTTTATATGACTTGTATCATTTATACATTGTATCATTTATTATATTATTTATGTATCATATCATTTATATGACTTGTAAATTGTGTAGTTTAATATATATTTTTGAAATAAAACCTATATTCTGTAACTGTATAGTACCCCGCGCTTTCTTAAATGTATTATTTATTCTAACATTGTTATTGAAGCAAGATTTCTGAACACATAAGTATGTATCATATCTGTAAATGCTGTGAAATTGACAATTATGACTTTTACATAAGGACAATACAAAGCTTTGGAATGAGTGCACAATGACATTTATGAACATGAACATTTCTGAAAAGTATATATATATATATATATATATATATATATATATTAACTCCCAACCACAGAAAAATACACAAATGCTCTCCCACTGACAGAAAAACAGCGTTCCTCTTCTGCTCGATCCTGATTTGCTTGCAAAACCAATAACTTGTTTCAAATTCAAACTTTTCAAAGCATGCCTATATGAAATATGACTCCTACTGCACTACAGCAGTGGATCACTTTTTTCATAATCTCACATTTTTGCATATTTTCACTTACAATTTCTTCAGTTCATTGCTTACAGTTTCAGGCTAAAATGATTAATAATAACCCATCTAAAAGCCACATCAGCTTCATCACAACACCTAGACATCCACCCTCAAACACAAGATCCAAATCCTGTACACTGGGGTGTTTCCTCCACCATCACTCACATCACCCTTGGTAAGCCTGTGCAGGTATGGAAGCACATGAGTAGCAAAATTCATTCTGAAACTTAATAGGCCCTTTTCACATTTCCTGGTTTCTCAGTAGCAGAAGTCATCATAGTTGGGGTAAACTTACAGCACAGTGAATGGGACAGTACAACAAATCATTTATTTACAATCCTATTTGCTGAAATAATAAAAGGAAAACGCCATGATGGTGTTATCAAGACCTTCAGAAGAGAGGAAAAAATAGTGTGAGAATGATGACAGCAGCCAGAGGAGAGAACATCATCTGATGTACCGTCCCGCCCCATAGACACTGCATTACAAACGTCTCAAATAAGTGGTAATTCGTTGTTTGTAAATTGACGCAACGATGATATAATACATGCAAAGATGTATATAAATGTTCATACATTTTTAAAAAATTATATATTAAAAGCTTTCAAGGATATAAGATAATAATGACCATTAAACATGTCATATAAGTCTTCTGTATAAAGGGCCCATATGCAAACTGGGAAAATGTGGTGCAAAACTAAAATTATATATGATTCACATTTGCCATTTCCAACCACAGTTTTAAAATCTAATTATAAACTAATTTTAATGATTTAAAAGTTGCAAAATTAGACTGAAAATGCAATATCCAAATTGAATTGATGTGTGCAACACAACATGTGCGAGCAGAAACAGTAACAAAATATTAACTTAAATGTTATTTACAGTAATTTCCTAAATGTGAGGGTCAGTGTATTAAAAATACATTTATCTCCCCATTTTGCTAACTTTTTGTTATACCTTTAGCTCAGAATGCATTTTGAATACATTGCATTTACCGCTATTTTACAGTATTACCGTGCATAATAAAAATATTACGACAGAAGGCTCAGACTGTGTCACCAAACTGTTAGCTTGTGCCTAAACCATTCAGAAACTGAATACTGTATATGCGACCTTAGGTTTGAGGTATTTCCATCTCTCATCATCACATTTTTCCATATTTACCGCTTCTCCCTTCTCGTTCGTTCGAAACCCGAAATACTGCTAAACTGCATAAGTTGTGTTCTTTTTCGAGACCAGGTCACTTGGTGAGCGACTTGTCATCTTTCCCCACCTCTCTCAGTCTCCTCCACGCTGTCAATGTCATGATGACAACCATGCCTACGCATTAAATAAATTATGTTTAATATTTAATCCTTGTCTACTATATAAGTGCATTTTTTAATGGTATACCATTATTGAAACTGATACCATTGCTATTTTTTGATCATGCGGTATACCCTTTTACCTTATTACCGTCCAAGCCTATTTTGAAATACAGTACACATTGAATTTTGCTACAAACATCCCAAGGTGCAATGATGAAAATGCAATCCTAGTTATCCTATTGCTACTATAAATGCAATAATTAATATCTAAATTATGATTTTTCTACCATTTCTGTTAGTACATTACACACATTAATTAAAAGTGAATATTACATTTTCAATGTAATTTTGCAGCTTATAAAGCATTCAGATTATTATTAGTAATTTTTTTTCTCTTTCAATTTTCCTTTTGCAACCAACCTTTGCACGTGCCATGGAGAATGCAAATTTAAATGAAGAAACGCATTGCCATTTTACATATTGCATTGCCATTTTGCATATTACACATTTCAAAATGGATTTTGCAACTCATATTATGCTTCCATAGGTGCAAATGCTTCTCACTGGGCTTTTCACAGGATGCCGCCTCCTGATTCTGCTGCTGTTCTCCAGTAATCAGCTGTCTGGGTGGCTAAAAAAAACAACAACAGCTGTCTTTATGAAAAAAAAACACACACAAACAGTAGGAAACCCCCTTTAGTTTTTCCTTCTCCACACCTCATCCCTCTTTTCTCACTCCTTTTGTGTCACCCATCCGTAACAACCATCTCAAGTTCCCAGCACACGCTCATGGAAACCAAACACCGTCCCAAGAATAAACACAGTCCCTAGTGCAAACAAACCACTGAAGCATTTCCACAACTGCTTACATTTCTCAAATGCAAAAGACTTTTCCGTTTCCCTAATGCGGCTGAACGCACCGACGTTAACAGAAGATTAAAGTCCCCATTCATGCCACACATGTGCACTCCATCTCAAACACATTCATCACAGGTGCAGCTGAAAGAAAAGGGACGTAAGAGAGCATACATACAGACAAGCTTTGTCCCACGGAGGAAAGCGAGAGTGCTAACATCCAGCCACGGTGATGAAGTGTCCACACGCTGCTCAGCCTGCCTCTGGTTTGCTGCCCCTGGATGAGCGAAAGCCCGCCTCGCACACGCACATATGCATACAGTGCACGTAGCAAGCAGCTGTCAGAAGAGACAGGGAGGTTTTTTTGCTGTACTTTCCAAGCATCTCGCAGAAACACCCCGAGCCTGCTGATCCTCATAGAAAACTATATGCACTGGACTGTACTGTAAATTCACAGTTAAAGTGGTGTTTTTCAGAGCTCTAGGGATGAAGTTTAATGAGCTGCTGTAGAGCATTGGAGGGTCAGAAAGCCACTTTGCCAGGTCTCGGAGGACATCTGTCACCATTTTTACCACTCCTGTCCTCTTTTAGTCCTCATCACTCTTTCATTTTACTTGAACACATCCTTGTGCTGTTTTGTAATCTCTGGAAACGCCACATTTTTACCTAATATTATTTTTTTTACGTGCCCCTTTGAAGCTCGTAGTTCAGCCAGAATTGACAGTTCTGTCAATATTCATGAAGATATCGAGAGTTTATATTGACTCTATGAAGCGTCAAAGAGGTAAAACAATCGTTCTTTACTGGCATTGATAGTTCTAAATGTATGAAAAATATTTTTTCCATAAATAGTTTTCATTAGTCTTTTGTTTGTTGTGAATGGAGACGTGAAGACAGGTCGTTGGATCCAAACGTAGTTTTGAGAAAATGACTACCAGCACACAGTCAAATAGAGCCAAATCCAAAGCATGATCTGTATAACTGGTGAATGGTCAAGACAGGCGGCAGGAATCAGCAGGAATGGCTCAATCCCAATTTAATTTTGTTTACCCCTACCCCTACCACTTCCCCTTGGCCCTTAAAACAGAGTGTAAAGGGGAAGGGCTTCAAATTTTACCCCTAAGAAATGGGACAGCGCTACAACATCTGCTGACATCATTATATGTCATTGTGATCTCTTACGTCATATGAGCTACTGCTGTAGTTATTCCAGTTGTGTTAGTTTTTGGTATTTCTCTTCAGGAAATCACTGAAGGCAACAATATCATGTTATCATAACAATATAATGCGGCAATAAGTTCGAAACTGTACTGTGCATTTACACCCTGGCCATAATCATCTGTGTAAACAGAAGAAAACAACATTGACGTTATACCAGACACTGTAAAAAGGTCATTACCTGCCACTAGGCTTTTCTGACAGGGGATTCAAGTGTCGTCAAGTGTCAGATTTGAAAGTATGTTGTGGGACTACTATACTGGAATTAGTATTAGGGATTATAGACAGACAAATGTAGCACTTTTTTAGTTTTTTAAAGCATGGCGATAAGACACGAACACCATTATGAATGTGTTAAAAAATATGCATGTTTGTTGTAAAAATTCTGTCTACAAAAATACTAATTTGTGCATCTCCTTACTTCTGTGTGCAGCCATGCTGCTGTTGTAGCTGGTGTATTCTGGGAAATTTTTGTACCCCTTGGTTTCGAGTGTGGTCCTGAAAAATTTCTCTTTCAAGGGCTATGTAGCCCTTCCCCTTAGCCCAATGCCTTTAAGCTAAGCACCCCTACCCATTCAAGTAACAGGCAAAACGAGGGGTAGGGGTAATGGGAAGGGCTAAGGGGAAGAAATAGGATTGGGCCTAAGTGAGAGCGGTTTTGACGAAAATACAACATTTTTGTGTTACACTGCTGACTCTAATGGCAATATGTTGTACTGTCTGTGGCATACAAAAGTGTTCTGAGACTCTGAGTAGTTACAACTGAATCACTGAAGTCACACAGATTGTTCTGACAATGTTTCAGTTCATTTTCTGCACTTTAAACATCTCAGGATTATTGCTGTACTGTACATGGAACTCTCAGATTTCATCTAAAATATCTTAATTTGTGTCCTGAAAATGAGTGAAGGTCTCAGGGGACAGGAATGACATGGTGGGTGAGTAATATAGAATTTTCATTTTGGGGTGAACTAACCCTTTAATTTTAGCAGATGCTTTTATCCAAAACAACTTTAAAAATGAGAATAAAATAAACATTCTAATCATAAAAACAGTAATGTTGTGTCAGTGACATGAGCTAGTCTAATACAGAACACATGGTAAAAAAAAAAGTAGAATAAAATCATAACAGGAAATGCTAGCATAGAAGATACATCTTTAGCTGGCTGTACAGCGAATTTCATTAAAACTGTGAGATTGAGGCATTGCGTACTGTCATCAGAGCTCATTTCAATGCTTCCATACTGTTCCTATTCATCAGGAAAACACAGAATAGTGCATTGAGCAATGCTTTCTCTTCACCTGTCACTATCTGCTCTGTGCATGTGGAGGAGCTGCCAGAGCCTTGTGCATGTCTCCGATAGAGAGCAGACAGGATTACAGAGACAGCACGATCAATGAAAATGCTGATGACGTTAATTCTTATGTGAACACAATGGGCAATACCTGTTATCACCAAATATGTTGATACATTGTGTGATGTCTTGTCATGCAATAATAACTGCCTTTTTTATACCAGTGCAAATGAGAGCTTCTAACCAAAATTACAACACATGCATAAACATAAACTCGTTCTGATGTTCTTGGAGTATTCCAAATAAGTAGGCATCTACAAGTTTAATATCTGACATAAAGCATGCCCAAGCCATTTCCATATATTGGCTTATAACTTTAGTAAACTTTAGCTATAAGAGACTTTTTTACTTTTGCACAAAATATAATATTGAGTGACCAATTTCTATATCTCCTGTATCAATCTGTCAATGCTATTCCTTATAAGTTACAGATCATCCAGAAATGAAAATCTCCTTTATATAGAATGACTCTGACTCTGTAATGTGTTTTATTCAGGCACATAATGACCGGAACAAAGGTTAAACAAAAGTGAGCTGATATGGTTCTTTAAATTTGGACTGAAATAAAACCATTCTGGGTTGTACTTGATTCTGTCCGCACAAATGTTAGAATGTGTAGCTTTGTAAAACAAAAAGGTAGTTTAGTGAAAGGCGCCACGGTGGCCTAGTGGTTAGCACGTTCACCTCACAGCAAGAAGGTCGCTGGTTCGATCCCCGGCTGGGCCAGTTGGCATTTCTGTGTGGAGTTTGCATGTTCTCCCCGTGGTTGCGTGGGTTTCCTCCGGGTGCTCCGGTTTCCCCCACAGTCCAAAGACATGCGGTACAGGTGAATTGGGTAAGCTAAATTGTCCGTAGTGTATGTGTGTGAATGACAATGTATGGATGTGTTTCCCAGAGATGGGTTGTGGCTGGAAGGGCATCCGCTGCGTAAAACTAATGCTGGATAAGTTGGCAGTTCATTCCGCTGTGACGACCCTGGATTAATAAAGGGACTAAGCCGAAAAGAAAATGAATGAATGAGTTTAGTGAAAGAACATCGTCTATTTATGTATATAACTAGCATGATTATTTCTTTGGAGGGCCAGGAGTGCCGGTTAGAAATTAAAATGAGAAATCAAATTATCAATTTAATAACTGAATCATTGAAATGTGTATAAATAAATCACAATTTAAATGAACAAATAAATAGAAATATTTAAATGTGTTTATTAAATTGGGTTTTTTAATGTCATTTACTAAAGCAATAAAACAATGCATTTAGAAATAACTTTTAAAAATACAAATAAATATAACATTTTATAAATATTTATTTAAATCAAGTTTTAAAACGCTGATTGATCTAACAATAAAAAAGTGTATTAATAAATCATTTAAATTGCATTTAAATGCACTAATTTAAATAGTTTTTTAAAAAGCAAATGCTTTTCTCTCTCTATTTGCCACTTGCTTTCTTTTTGCTACATGCTTTCTACTTGAGTTGAAAATAAATCAAGTTAAAAATGCCATTGGACAGTCCACACGTGGCAGCAACCAATCAACTTTCACCTCAAGTCGAGCTAAAACCCTCTGTCGCTTGTAAATAAAACGTGCAGTCATTGGACAGAAAGAAAACCATAGTTCATTTTAGTGGTTTAAAGATTAAAGATAGAGTTTAAGGATATAGTAACTCAAATATCAGGACAACATGAATGTGTTTAGAGACGGTTTGTGGATGATTTATTAGCTTTAGCTGATTTTTGTAAAAGAAATTCTCATCTGGATTATCACTGACTGTATACACTGTCAGACGAGCTAAGTCAAAAGCACCCGGTTTGGTCTGAACACAAATACCACTACCCCATTTTGTCATTAAATATCACAGCCCCACACTGTCTGATGATGAAATATTAAACAATAACAAAAAAATAACAAAGGAAAGCACCAAAATAACAGGATTTTTGAGTTTGGTTATTCGTAGTTATATTTCAAATGAGTCCCACAAGGTTTGGTCTTAAGTCATCTGTTGTTTTCTTTTTATAAGACTTCACATCACATTCAGAAACATGTTATTTGCTTCTGTTACTCCACATACTGTATGACACTAAGCTATCAGTTATGAGTAAGGACTTTCTCATTTTACATTTAAAACACTTGGAGAAAACATTGAAAAATAATGAAAAAAAAAGAACTGTTAAATGTGAGGAAACCAAATATGTTTATAATATCTTTGGCTAATGTATAAAAATCAAATGGTTATCTAAACCTTGCAAGCCTACTTTCCATTTGCTCTGGACAGCAATATAAAATCTGATTTAGTGAATTTTGTTTTAATATCGTTATATGTTTTTTGGGACATTTCTTATTTATAATTTAGAATAGTTTCAAGGTGTTACACAATAGACATTAAATTACCCTTGTCCCCTGGAGTTTAATGAATATCTTCACCTTTGGGGATTTACACCTACCTTACTTTAAATGGTAACAGTTTTTGCAACAAACAAAAATTAGGTATCATTAGAAAGAAGACACTTTGAGCTTTACTGTGATCCATCTATAAAGTTCATGCTCAAAAATATAAGTTATACATTATGAAGTAACGAGAAAAAATTGTACTATGTTCAGTATTTGTTTTTCCATATCCAGTACAAACACATGAAATCAGTGATGTAATGACTTAAGACTAAGGTTATAATTCGATGTCCAGCACAAACCTAAACTTTTTTACATAAACTATTTTAATGACACTGTTTATTTTCAAGCAGAAACTTTGTCTTAATGTACATAATTACAGCTAGCTGAAAGCCTGATCAATAGTGTTAATCCCACTATCAGCCGTTACTCAATGGAGCTTCAGTAAACTAATGTCACCGTAATTACAACTTTTATGGGCCGTGAGTGTGTGCACGATCCGTAAGAGGCCATTAATCACTATTGATCTCTGATCCTCGGCACAGGTGTTCTTGAGCAAATGGATTGCTGTAGAAATGCCTCCACAGAGAGAGTGTGGGTCTCCCACATTATGAAAATGGGTCAGCCGTGGTGCATGGAAAAACCCACACCTATGACTCTCGCTGGCTGGATGTGAAAGAAATGGAGCGACTGCAATTTGTACAAATGGAGGTGGTTTGGTACATTCATGCCACTGACAAAAGAAAGTGTTCAACTAATACATACAGCATTTCAAAACGTACTTTTTTATGATTACAAACCTAATATTACATATAAAAATGTGAAGGTGCCATTGAATGCAATGTTACAAAATGTAAAAGGGGACCTATTATGCCTGTTTTTACAAGATGTAAAATTAATCTTTGATGCTCCTACAGTGTGTATGTGAGGTTTAAACTCAAAATACCCCACAATATTTTTATAACTCTTTGAAACTGCCCCTTTTAGGCTTTGATTCAAGTTGTTTTGGTGACTTTTTATCAAAAGAGGGCGGAGCTACAAATGCCTGTGCATCAGCATAGTGGCAGATTCAAAACAGGACCTACATTATCTCTGTGAAAAACTTAACATGTCAAAAAAAGTGGCTCAGAAGAATGTTGTGTATGGAGAGTCTGGTGTTAATTTGTTCATCCTAAAACTCAACATTTATAATGCCTCTTAGCCCCTGTTTACACTGGCAGTTAAATGTGACCCAATTTCGATTTTTTGCTCACAAGTGAGGGTCTCTCCACACCACCACCGGTGTCCAGCATCTGGATAATACATCGCCAGTGCGTTCACCACAAACCAGCTATAGGTGAAGTGGAGAGGCAGTGATAGAGCCAATTCAGTGAATGGGGATGATTGGGAGGCCATGATCGGTAAGGGCCGATGGAGGGAATTTGGCCAGGACACAAGGGTTATACCTCTATATTTACAACGGATAATTGGATGTCTTTAAAAAAATTGAGAGAATTCCTTGTTAAATGAGTTATAGTTTGTGGTTTTAATTTAAATAAAGCCACAGACATGAGTTAAAAATCAACCTCCTCCATAAACATCCGTTTAAAGTTTATTGGTGTATGAAAAAAAAGTGCTGTGTGACATGACATGATGCAAAAACATGCGTTCTTATATTCAGAATCGTACATGTGTTTGTTGCTTCATTACAAACATACTGTATGTTGCAAATTTCATAATATATATGCTAAACTATATTAAAAGACACATTTAAACATTTATGATTCTGTGTGGATAGTCAAAGTTCCAGTTGGAACAAGTAAACAATGGTGTTTGAAGCTAATGGTAAGTAATTTCCAAGTACTGAACTCTCATTATTCAGCTTTTCCTAGGTATATCCAAGTGCCACTCATCCTATGGCACCTTTAAGTCTGGCATCAGCGCAAATCACAGCTCAAAATGATGTAACAATTCAGTATAACAGTACAACACACTGCAGTGTTTTGGCCTTCACTAGGCATCATTGAAAAATGAGCAACCAAAAGCTTTCACTTGTGGTGCAGAAGTCATGTCTCATTATATGATTGTATAGTAAACTAATGGTGAATGGTCTGTGACTGATATAATGACTGAAACTTCTTCAGTATCTGAATTGAGGATTCCCTCTGACTCACATCACAAGGACAGAGATTCTCAGAGAGCCCGTCTCCACTGAAGCACTCTTATATAAATCAATCAAATTTTCATCATGCAGAACTCAAGTGTCCTCTCTGAATCTCCAAATGTCAGTGCTGCTCGTCGTTTGGTTGTGTTGTCTCGCACATCCACCATATGGCAGCTCATTAAGTCAGGAAGATCAGAGGGAAACATCCTGCAGTGTGGAACACAGGAGTCTTTGGCACTGTTCTCAAGGTAGACATCGCTCTCGTGGTTCCCGCCAGCTCACTGTTTGATGTGTATCAAAACCCAGCTTGAAAAACAGGTAAAACGTTTCTTGTGTGTGTTGTTTGAAGCATCCACCATTTGTGATTGACTCATTTAAATACTAATGAAGCATTTTCATCTTTCAATATTGACATGATTGATTCACAACAAGATAATGCCTTAAATTCAATTTGATAGCAATCTACAATGAAATTTACACTTAAATTTACCATATCATTGACCAGTGCTTATACTGCAGCTAATCAGATTTCAACAATGAAACACTGTTCACTGCAAGCTGGCCCTGCAATACATTATCAGAAACCATTCTCTGCTATTATTGACAATAGCAAATACATATTGTTCTGGAATAGCAATATGTGTAGCAAACCTATTTCCCCCAATACTTGATGCATTTTTCAACCCAGGCTCAATCTGAAAACTTAGCCCTATATACATTTCTGGAGAGCATGAACTACATCCCAGGAGCTACGTTTTGTTTTCGCGAATCCACCAGAGGTCGCTGTGTACGCTTTTTGAGATCTTAAATTTCTCTCGCGAGTGCTATTTGAGCCTGCAGTTTTCATGTAAATCCACCAGAGGTCACTGTCAACTGACTGACTGAATGACTGTCTGACTGACCAATCCCTCCACCCACCCCCTTCCCTAAACTCAACCATCAGTGTTTTCAAAAGCTCTGTTTGACAAGATCGCCCCTTCCTTAAACCCAAGAGACAGTGTTTTAACAAGCAATCCAGAAAACAAAAAGCCCTTGCCTGATTTTTATAACGTTTTCAGATTTTACCACATTCTTACCCTGTAATTTGAATTTTTTTTTTTTTGGCTTCTTTTTTTTTTGTCTTACCTGCTTTTTGGAACCGTTCTTTGCCAGACTCAAACCCCATTGTCATGGTCAAGTCCTCTCTGCATCTCAAGTTCACCGACATACATAGCGAGCTAACTGGACAAACTATTAAAAGCGCGAAAGCCATCCATATAGAAGTAAGCGGTCAGCTCAAAAAGGAACATACCACCCCGTATTGTTTGTTTTAAAGGCGAAATGCCGCCATATGTACTACTGGCTAAAAAAATTGCATTCTCCAGAAATGTATATACTGCTACATTTTCAGAACGAGCCTATGTTACATTATTTAAATCGTCATAACATTTATAGACTGTGACCAACAAACTTTTCATAACAATGTCAAAATCAATTTTTGTTTTTTATTATTATTATTATTGTTGCTCTTGTTGCTGTTGTGGACCTATGCAGGCCTATCCCACCAAGCAATTTTGTGTTTAAAAGACATCTAATAGATGTCCAAATATAGATGTCTTGGCTAAAACAAGGTTAAAATTTAAAAATAAATTTACTAGTTGTCAATGAGACACATTAGATTACATGTGTAGTCATTTATTTCTGTCTATTTGTTGACTAATCTATTTTTTGTACTATTGTTAGATGTCTACTAGATTTTCTAGATTTCCTGATTCCCTTGTCTTTCATATTTTAAATAAGCATAACCTAAATAGCTGGGTCCATCATGTTTTAGGGTCCTCTTGTGTTGTGAGAAACTGCAGCGCATTTTATTAATTTGTTTGCGTTGTGAGAAATTCAGCATGTTTTATTCAATTGTTTGGGTTGTTAGCATTTTTTTATGTGGATACATTGTGAGGATTTGCAGCACATGTGCTTTTATTTGGATGAAGAACTTTTCTTAATTTGGAGGCATTTCATGTAATTGCATGTGTTTTCTTGAATTGCAGCACATTAAGCTTTCTCGGCCACCATAGATACCAGACTCTTCAAGAAAAAACAGATTGTCAAATAGGCTTCACATGTTAAAATCACAAGCTAGACTCATGTGGGACACATGCAAAACAAACATTTTCGTGTGGTTTTAAAATACTGTAATAGTGTTAAAAACCACAAATTAGTTTCATGTATTATTTTAACATGTGAAGGTCATGAGATGCAGCAATGGCAGCTACTGCCATGACCAAAATCTAAAGCAACAGCTAAAAAAAAGTGCAACATGACAGAGCGCTTTTACTCAATTGATCTTTTTTCTCTGAAGCAAAGTCAATTAAAACTGAAGGAACCATCAAAACATTGCATTATGTGAGTCAAAATAAGGTTCAAGATAAAATTCATACGACTCTAAAATAAATAGCATTTGTTGTTGTAGTTTTTTTTATGGCACCAACAGTTTGAACCCAATCCCACCTATATCTAAAAACATCAGAATAAGAAACATGGCCTACAATTCCATTACATCACAATCTCCTTTTACATTCTTTGCCAATCATTGCACAGTTTCCCGTTCATCACTGGCTGTGCTCCCAGGTAATTACTGTATTTGGCCTGTACCTTTGCACTTTGTGCTACGAGGCGCTACAAGGACAAGTTTGTAGGTACTGCTCCAGCAAGCCTTTCAGTGCACTCTACTGACCTCTCTGCTTTCAGAATGTGTTTAGTACAGTGGTATTCAATTAAAGCTACAAGAGGTCCCAATCTTTCCAACAAAGGTCTGGGCAACCCTAGAGAGCCCTTGCATTGATACTTGCTGTCAGTCAGTAAGGCAAGCAGTTTATAATTTAGTTGTATATACAGTACGTGCTTCAGCCTATATATTTGTGAAACCGCAATACTTGTAAGTGCTGTTATCAAGCATTCTGCATAATTTTACATTTATTTTACATATTTGTTTCATATTTAATCCTTTAGTGATTTAAAGTCTTAATATTTTGTATTAATTCAGCAGAAGTGTATTTATAAATGTAAATATGTTATAATTATTTCATATGGTGTACTTTAATATATTTAACGTGGGAGCGTGTCACTTTGTGAAGTTTATTTATAAACTAATTTTGAGAGGATCACGTGCAGATAATTGCTCGCAGCTGGTTCCGCATTATTCAATTTATGATACACCAATCAGCAGAGTCCTAAGCCACTATATATACCCTAAGTTCCATATCACATTCATCTTCGTTTTGAAGATTCCCCCCTTCTCCTCCTCCTTTCCAATATGGGTGGCACGGTGGCCCAGTGGTTAGCACTGTTACCTCACAGCAAGAACGTCACTGGTTCTAGTCCTTGTGTGTGGAGTTTACATGTTCTCCCCGTGCTGACGTGGGTTTCCCCTGGGTTCCCCGGTTTCCTCCCACCGTCCAAAAACATGCAACTTAAGTTAATTGACTAATCCAAACTAGCTCCATAGACATGCTCCTAGTAAGTAGTTAACTCTTAAGAGCAATCACTATCTGTTCATTAACAACCCGCAGGGGAGTTCTCGAGATCTACCTGAGCTCAAACTCTCCTCTCGCCTTGCAAACTCGAGGGAGCCCTGGGCTCAGGGCTCTCTCCCGGGACAGCATGCCAAACAAGCTTTATAATCAATCATCAGCATAGTGTGAACTCTTGAAAAAGAAAAATGACGTGTAACACCACATTAATACCACAAAATATATCATTTGTAATCAAATATATTTGCTTTGCCTATCTATATCAATTAGGGTTGGGCCAATTAACGATATTATGTCAAATCGCAATAAAAATCTTTGAGCTCTTGACTTTTTCACTCTATAAGTGTCACGGTTGGGGTTAGGGAAAGGAGAGCGAGAACTCAATTGCAGCAATAGGGTATTTATTTATAATAAAAAATAAAGAAAAAAGGCAAAACAAACAACCCGAGGGGGAAAACATTAATAAAACAAATAAACAATCAAAAAACAAACTTGATTGGGCTGGCAGGGATAGAGCAGGGCTGGACAAGACTGGAGGAATATCGACGACGAACTGGCACAGGACAGCAGACATGAGGAGAATTTAAAGCAGACATGATTAACAAACAGACAGGTGAACATACTAGACTAATAATGGGTTAACAAGGAGGGTGGGGCTAGACAATAGACAGGAGAGCGCATGACAAACACAAGCCACGCACTCACACAAGACTTAAACATGCAGTCAATGAGAGAACTCATTAACTGCGTGCCCACATGACAACACAAGCACGCGATGTATGTAAACACACACCACGTGCTAAACACAGAGGACTGAACGCAAGACACAAGCACACGATAAAATGAAAACATCCTACCGTGCGCTCACACATATGCAACGCGCATGCTTCATCCCAGCGCCATCGCAAACTAAACGGAGGCGCTGTGAATGAAGCAGCGCGATGCCGACAGAACAAAACAAACACCAGGACGAGCGCGCAATCGCGAACACGCCCAGACCCCACGCGCCCGTATTAAACGGAAGCGCGCCCACAATCCGCACCCATACAAAGACACAATGACAAGACACAGGACTAGACAGAGCTAGTGTCCGGACTCTGCCACAAAAAACAGGAATTAACTAGACAGGAGTGGCAGAACCCTGACAATAAGAGCCAATCACACAGCAGAAATGCGCAACAATGGTAATCTAAGTGTTCTGATATTAGAGATGTACCGAATTTTTGGCCACCGAAAATTTATCGGCCTAAAATATGTTATGGCATTTCATGGACCCTCTAATTTTTGTGGCCTCAGTCATTTTTGGGGTACTCTTTTAAACCTGGAAGCAATAACAACCTATATCGAAATATATATCATTATCATTCAATCAGGAAAATAATTATAGAGATTGCATTTTTGCCATACCGCCCAGCCCTAATATCAATATAGACAATTTTTGAATGGACAGTTTGGTCGGTAACTCACTTTGTACGTTGTTGTACTTGGGATACAGAGTCTAGTTCAAGTCTAATGAATCACTATTCCACAAAACAGATAAAAGCAAAGCAAAATTAAGCTAAAACTACGTTGTCGAAATGCATTTTTCTATCACTCTTGCTTTTGACAGGTTATCAGTACAACAAGCCCCAACTTCTCATGGATGTTTACAAGAAGAATGGGTATCTAAAATGCTTTTTTGTTTTGATAATGTATAATTTGCCAGAGGAAAAAAAAAAGCATGTAGCTCCTAATCTTTAGTGGGTCATTAAAATCATTCATTCATTTATTCATTTTCTTTTCAGCTTAGTCCATTTATTAATCTGGGGTTGCCACAGCGGAATGAACCGCCAACTTATCCACCATGTGTTTTACACAGCGGATGCCTTTCCAGTCGCAACCAATCTTTGGGAAACATCCATGCATTCTCATACATACACATACACTATGGACAATTTAGCCTACCCAATTTACCTGTACCGCATGTCTTTGGACATTGGGTGAAACCGGAGCACCCGGAGGAAACCCACGCAACCACGGGGAGAACATGCAAACTCCACACAGAAATGCTTGAACCAGCGACCTTCTTGCTGTGAGGCGACAACACTACCTACTGCGCCAGTGTCGCCATCAAAAAAAAAATCAAACAATTGCAATTAAAATGCAATTAAAATATTAGGATTTACTAATTGACCAAAAGCTAAGTTGCAAACTGTGAAAGTTTACAAATAGTTACCTCCCTTTCTAATATTATATAAAAGGAATTCTAAATATCAGGATAATAACAATGTTTACTGTGCTGTACATTCAACCCATAGACTCGCAAACGCAAACACAGTACTGATGGATGAATTGAAATCACTTTCTGTGGTAATGGACAGCATGCCAAATATGATGTCAATGGAGCTTAAGCTGTATTTAACCCAGAAAGTTGCTTTAATATACCGTAGCCTATACATTATGTGAGCAGTGTAATGCTGCACATACAATCATACTCAAGCACAACATCCTACTCCTCTCTGAGCAAAAATTTCTCAGACATTCATATGCACACCCACACAAAACATATCAGTTGGTACTTGTCTGGGTAGGAGGTAGGAGTGCACGATTCATCCAAAAAGGCAGTGCATTTGTTTAGCTGTTATATAAATAATAAAACAGTAATACACAGCACTTGGATGCAGCAATTCAATTCTCAAAACCCATTTTAACAAACATGTGCACTGTGCTATTTCTCCTTTAGGCTTTCTTCAGAGTCTCTCATTTACCATCAGAGCTCCTTACAGATTCATTACATGTCTTGGTGCAAATGCTAGGCTAGAAGCAGTCTTTAGTTGCCAATAAAACCAGCAGAGAGAATGCAGTATCATTTCCTGTGGTCCACCTCCTGCAGGTACATGATGATATCAGTGTGCTCAGAGATAACGTCGGCTTCATTCACTGTGGATGATGCACAGGGAACTGGCAGATCCAGCACACTGTATTCTGAGAGTCTCTTATCCATAGCTCGGGCAGTTGTAACTTGAGGATTTTAGTAGATATTTTACATGGTATGTTTAAAAAGTAGCCATTTTTTGTGATGTTTTTATATAAGACAGAGAAGTAAACAATATACAGTGAACTCAAGAACAGAAAAATTACTCTGGTAAAAGTTAAAGCACTCCAGCAATAATAACGTAGTATGGCTTCAAAAATTAATACATAAAATTAATAAGTACGTGGGCGACACGATGGCTCAGTGGTTACCACTTTTACCTCACAGTAAGAAGGCCACTGGTTCGAGTCCTAGCTGGATCAATTGGGATTTCTGTGTGGAGTTTGCATGTTCTCCCCGTGTTGGCGTGCATTTCCTTTGGGTGCTCCAGTATCCCCCACAGTCCAAACATGTGCTGTAGGTGAATTGAATAAACTAAACTGGCCATAGTGTAAGTGTGTGATTGAGTTTATATGGATGTTTTCCAGAACTGGGTTGCAGCTGGAAGGGCATCCGCTGTGTAAAACATGCTGGATAAGTTGGCGGGTCATTCCGCTGTGGCGACCCCATGATAAATAAAGGGACTAAGCCGAAGGACAATTAACAAAATGTATGTATTTGACTACATATTAGACTTTTGCATTAGATCCTTCATTCAGCAGCTCTCACGTAACGTCAGTTATTTCAGCGATTTTTGCTTTTTGTTTTGTTTTTTTCCATACAGTTTTGTAGATATTTTATAGTCATCAATGCTGTTAATGCATTTATTCTATTCCAACTTTGAAACATTTACACGCTGTACACAAGCACGCATTGACAAAAATAACAAGAAATAATATAGATTGCACCATCAAACCCATTCAAACTATTGTAGTGAGCCTGGTTTGACAATGTAAGGAGTTATTTGTGTAAAAACAAGGGAGGTATGCGTGTAAAAATGTAATTAGTAACAGTAAAAAGTTGTCTGAAAAATAAATTGTGATAACAAAAACATCTACTCAAAGTAACAAAGTATTTGTGCTTCATTGCTTCCTATCTCTGTTAAAAAGGCAGCATTCACATCAAATCTGCAGAGAGTTTTGTTCTTCAGTGGAATATTATAGAAGTCTATGCCTACCATATGCTGAAAAGCATATTTGGCTACAAAGCAAAATGCAGGCCCAATGATACGTTGAGATATTATAAACCAAAATAGTTTGGTCTGTGCAAGAAACTTAACATTATTTATAACAGTATTACCTTTCATTCACAGCATCGCAAAGATATGCAGTAACATCTAGTCCTTTAACAAATTTTGGTAAACCATTGTTTTATAGACATGGATGAACCAGTTCACCAAATTTGAATGTTTGCTGTTTAAGCCAACACTGATCTACAAATAATTCAATAAAAACTCACTTTTGGATGTTGGGCTGGGCGATATGGCAAAAATGCTATCTTGATAATTATTTTCCATATTGAATGACAATGATATATATTTCGATATAGGTTGTTATTGCGTCCAGATTTAAAAGAGTACTCAAACAATGACTGAAGCCACAAAAATGAGAGGGTCCATTAAATGGCATAACATATTTTCGGCCAATAAATTTTCAATGGCCGAAAATTATGTATACAGTATCTATTATGAACACACTTTTAGATTCCCATTGTTGCACATTTGTCCAGAGCTTATCATTGTTATTGACATAAATTGTTATCACGATTTGATATAATATTGTTTATCGGCCCAGCCCAATTTGCATGTGCCCAAAAGTCATTGGAAATGAACCAGTATTCCAGCATTAAATTAACAAATTGTTTCATCTTTAACCAGAAACAAACTCTCAGAAAGAAACAGTTCACTGAAAATAATCAGAAACGTTTACTTGTGTGGCTAAGGTTAAGGGTGGATTCTTTTTAATAATGTTGTAAACTTCATGTAAAGACTTCAAAGTAACATCAAAAAGCAAAAATGCGGCAAACATCCATTATATATAAATACTGATTAAAAAAATCTTGTTGATTTGTATGCAGAAAAAGGTACATCACAACATTGCGACAAACAAGGCTATTAGAAACCACTTGACTACAGTACATACATTTTAGTAAAACAAAATCCTATTTGATATTCACATTTGGTTTTATTTGGATTTTACTTTAATCCTTTATGTAGAAAAGTCAGTAAGTGTGCATGCTTTATATTTTGCACATATTTACACATACATTCTGGCATTGATGGTTCTATGAAGAACATCTGTAGAGCATTTATAATCCACAAAAGGTTCCTCATGGTGGAGTTTTTTTTTTTTTTTAGAATATTAAAATGTACTTTATAAGAAAAAAATATTATTTGTATCATTCAATGAAATGTTCTTTATGAAACCCAAAATCCTTTGCTGTATATATTAAAACGTAATAATACTTTTCAGCATACTATTCAAAATAAACCAACCTAAAGATGAACAAGATATAAGTAGCAGAGGGTTTTGCACCAACCGTCACTAACGCTGCAGAATTAGGCATCACACAATTTAGTTAGGTGTCAAACATTCTTTTTAAGCTTGTCAACTTGAATGTCAGTTGTTTTTAAAAGCATCTTTAGTTACAGATCGGAAAAGACAGCCTTTGACAACTTCACTTGCCCCCTGGCTTAAATGGGTTACAGTGCGAAACAAGAGGAGAGCGTCTGACTCATTGAGCAGGGAAGCATCAGATATCATACCGTCTGCCAGCATGAATCCTGCCGCGCTGCATGTGTTTGTATGTGTGTGTGTTTAGTGGGCTGTGAGCGAGCATTCAAATGCCTGTGCCTGCACTCTCTCTCTCTCTCTCTCTCTAGGTTATACTAATGAAAGTGGCATAAGAAATAACAAATCTTCTGCCATCTGTGCAACCTCCACTTCTGCAAACAATATTCTAAGAGGATCATGTATAGCTTTCTCATCCCCTGCTGTAAATATCAGCACGAACGCAAAGATAGCTCTTCATCAATACCAAACAAGAATAGTACTCTTAATGACTCATATAATAATGGACTCACAAAGAAGCAAATATCCTGACATATATACCACCCACAGACATTTATAAAGCAGAATTTTAAGAGTCAGGTTATTGGGCTGTATACAGCTTTGAGTAAAACATCAAATCTTTTGGAGTATATGGTGTGATGCATGCATCCCTCATGTATATGTATTATATATCAACATTTATGTGCACTTAAGGAACCACCATTTGAGTTACTTGCACTGTAGTTTAGATCAATGCTGCGTCCCAATTCGCATACTTATACTACGCCCTAAATGTATGTATTTTTTTTGTAAAGGAAAAGTATATACTTTTGAGTGTATAACACAAGAGTATGCAAGCATTGGGACATACTACTTCCTTGCTTAGTTACGTCTCCTGTCAATCATTTCTTTCATACTTCAGCAGCAGAATAATCTGCCATTCAGGTGTCTTTCAGGCAGAGAAATCTGCTCAGGTCTTTGGGTAATTATGCATTCAGAAGTTAATGACCAAACATATCTTGATATAAGTTCACATTGTGGTTGCGGATGAAATATAACATGGTAAATGCGGTGTAAATATGTTCCAGTTATCTAGATATTGATTAACATTCATGCAAACTACTTTACCGAAGCCTCTCTACTTGACGGCTGGTCTCGCTTGTCCACCATGTTTGTACACTCTAAAAAAAAAAAGGTGCTAAATAGCACCAAAACTGATTCTTTGGTCGTAATGAGGGGGAACCTTTTTTGGTGCTATACAGCACCTTAAAA
>CAIGQQ010004836.1:190076-208148 GCA_903798035.1 Danio albolineatus
ATATATATATATATATATATATATGTATTATATGTAATATGTATTATATTATGCCTAGTAAAAATGAATAAATTATACTAAATAAATTATATAATAAAATAGTAATAAAAAAATAACAACTCTCATTACCTTTTCTTCTTTGTATAATATAAATATACATTGATTCTGATTAGGGTTACTATTATTTAGTGAAGTGCAGTAATTGAATCTCTCATTTTAATGTTTTGTCTGTTTAAAATAACATAGATATCATTTTAAGAACAAATAGATCTCTAATGACATGCATTGGATTGCTTTCCTAATGCTCATGATACACATGGCAACTTTTTGAACATTGTTGCTATGCAAATTTGAGAAATTATGCCATAAAAGGGCAACCAGGGGCAACTAATTACGGCAATGGTTACAAATACAATAGTGGTGCCCATTCTTAATTGGAAAATAGCCAAGCAACATTGCTCAGCAAAAATGTCCAGCAACTCTCAAAAAGTTCAAATGCTCAATGCTCAAAAAGTTGCCGTGTGTATCATCAGCATGTTTATGCTCATTCAAGACAAAATTAGTGGTGTTAAAAATAAAACATGCCAAAACAGACACATATTATTATATGTATCTGTCTGTTTAAACACACTCCCAAATCCCAAATTGTCTACTTTTGCTCATTTTCAAATGACATGCTGCTCGGGAGACAGCTTCTCTTTAGAGCAGGTCCAACAGTCACGTAGAATATAGAGTCATGAACAGATTAATTCAAAGGTTGCATAAGAACGGTGACAGTGCATGGCTTTAATCGAAAGTAAGGAAATGCAGCAATCTTTTATAAGATATTTAAAGTGTTTTCAAGCCTAAATTAAAAAAATAAAACAGCACTTTATACTACTTTTGAGAGCAAGGGCATCCCTAGATGTTACTGACACCTTTCATAAAACTAAAATATATGGGTGATAGTGGGATAGAATGGTAAAATACATGAGAATTCCAGGAAAAATGGGAGGATGGACAGATACGGTCCTGCACTGGAATCACAGCAGTATAGTGAGACTGTGTTCTTGTATGTGTCTGTAAATAAGTTTTGACATTCAGATATATACTGTACTCGGCGTGTTGATGAATTGTTCTCTGAGATGACAGGCATTGAAGGTAAGAAAATAACAGCTGATAATTTTGGGAAATCATATTTGAATTAAAATACTTTAGATGTAATTTATCTATTTGAAAAATCTCATTTTGACTTGAACAAGACTTCAAATCTGTAATACAAGTTAAATCCATTGTATTTTTCAGACATTTTTAATCATTGCAAGAGCTTGCAGACAAAATCCCTTTTAATATACTGTAAACAACTTTGATGTAATTGATTTGATATTTACTTTAAAAAGAAGCTTATGCATTGGGAAGATGTTTTATACAAAGAAGCTTACAGCAGCAGAGGAAAAGCTGTAACAGAGCTAGCAATAATTTCAGCATACATTATTTTAAATGCATTGGTTATTAAAAAATGCATTTTATTATCAATAGATACATCAGTTTATTGCATTGCATGCTTAAAAAATATGATTTTTAGTGAGTGTGAATGATTATAGACAGTTGAAGGCAAAATTATAAGCCCCCAGTGAAATTTTTGTTCTAGCACTTATCTCTCAAATAAGTGCGGCACGGTGGCTCAGTGGTTAGCACTATCATCTCACACCAAGAAGGTCGCTGCTTCGAGTCCCAGCTGGGCCAGTTGGCATTTTTGTTTGAAGTTTGCCCTGTCTCCCCGTGTTTGGGTGGGTTTTCTCAAGGTGCTCCAGTTTCCCCCACAATCCAAATGCATGCGATATAGTTGAATTGAGTAAACTAAATTGGCCCTTGTGTATGAGACTGTGTGTGGATGTGAGAGTGTATGGGTGTTTCCCAGTACTGGGTTGTGGCTGGAAGGGTATCCGCTTGCTGGAATAGTTAATAGCTGATAAATAAGAGACTGAGCTGAAGGAAAATTAATGAATGAATTAAAATTGATTATGTTTAAATAATTATGTTAAATATTTCACTGGGGGGGTAATCATTTTAGCTTTCATATGTACTGAACTTATCCTAAGATGCGAAAGTGCGCTGCATTTTGAGATTGTTTTTGAGCTTCTAATTCAGTTGGCTGAGGCAAAAATGACTAGGAATAATAAATGGGGAAAAAACGGTCAAACTACTTGATCTACAAACAAGTTTGTTCATGATTATACATAAAAAGTAGAATAATATATGATATCAGTTTACAACATCAGAAGCTTAACGAGCTGTTTTTAACATCGAATAAAGTGAATGAGCTCAAAAACATTCCATTGGCTGCACCTGATCTTACGTGAAGAATAAGGTCAATACGTAACATGTAAAACAAGCTTACGCAATTGCCTATAAGACCCATGCTGTTTGTGTTTGTCTGGGCTTCTTTCTTGTGCTGTCCACAACGGAGAATGCAAGACTAAGTGTGAGAGCAAACATGGCAAACACCATCTGCTTTGTTGTGTTTTTGGCTGGAAGGAAAAGCGCATGGCGAGAACACAAATACACCAAGCTAGTTGCTTTCAACTAGAAAAGTCTGATGCACTTTTATATGGGTAGATTAAAAATGATGCCATAATGCAAGACAGACAGCTTTCTATTCCGATCCATTTGTTAAGCCTGACGTAACTGATTACAGTTTCTGTGTGCAAGCATTTCAGCTCAAGTGAGTAAAGGCTTAGATCCAGAAACAGCATTCCACACAGAGCCAGCTTTAGGTGTCCCCAAGCCCATGGACAGAGGGGGCAATTTATTTCCAGGACAGTTCCCTTATTTCCACAGTAACGCAACCACCAATCAAAGGTAGGCTAACCAAGCTCATCATAGAAAACAAAAATTAAGATTCAAACACTATTCATCACTGAATTACGTGAGATAAGAGAAGCCACTGGGATAGGCGGAATCATGCTAAATGGCCTCTTAACTAAATAACTGAAGCTGTATCCGAATTCGCCTCCTAAAACATTAAATAGTGCACTATTTGAGGGAGTGGTGTCTATTTCTAGTGGTTTCTAAAGGCTGGTTTATACTCGATGTGTCTGCAAGTTCACATGGGTGTGCCTGGCAAATGTGTCATTGCGGTATTGGTGGAAGTTTGCTTTGGGTGCGCACAACATTATTTTGGCTGGTGGAGCTTTGTGCGTGGCTCTGCATCCAAAGACGCATGACTTGGAGCCAAGTCTGGTCTAGCTGGGGGGATTTTGCATTTGCAAACACCTTTAGAAATCGTAAACATCTGCCTGACGGAAAGTCTTTTAGGTGTCTTTTGTGGCTTAGAGGGAAAACAATGCATATATTTTGTGCACAGGTAATCCAATTATTTTTTAATAAATTGTTTTTTGTTTTTTTTTTGGGGGGGGGGGGGGGGGGTATATACTTGGATATATACAGTAGGTACTACTTAAATATGGCCATTACCGCCGCACCTTCTACCGCCGCCGTGGAAGAACGTGCTTTAAGGTATGGCCGCAGTTTGCGACTTTGCCGCCAGGGGGCACAAAGGGACGGGATGTAAATACCCTGCTACTTATGAAGATGAAATAATAGGACAAAATATGCAGCCTAAGTTAGTCATTTAATCAACTGTATCAAAAGCAAACATTTTCATAAGTGTTCTCCAATATTTAATTTAAAATTGATAATATTAATTAGCAAATTATTAATAATAGCAAAACATTTATAAGATACATTTTGGAAGACAGTGATACTATAAATGCCGCCCTTGGGTTTGCTAAAGCTATATTGTTCTTAATCCAGCCCACATCACAGCTCAGCAAGCAAATGAAACCCAAATGACATCTAATTTGTTACCTTTTAAAAACTTGAATTGATTCAGCCTCATTTTACTCTTTGCAAAGTTACTAAGTGCCTCCAAGGAAAAAGTGTTTCATTCCTAATCGGTATATGATCAGCTTCATGCAGGAAGTTTCCTCACACCTCCATTAGTCATACAGGGGAGATGATTGTGCCGTGGACTGAAACACAACCTTAACAAGCCTAATCATAGCATCCCTCCCTCTCTCTGCAGTCACGACCACATAATAGGCCCGTATTTATAGACATGAGCTGCTCCTCCAGAAGTATTTCCCTCAGAACAGATCTTAGCTGTTTTCTATAAGCCATTGTCTGCCTTAACAGACACAAATCAGAGTGTCAGTGGCAGGTTTCAAGTTCATTCATTCATTCATTTTCTTGTCGACTTAGTCCCTTTATTAATCCGGGGTCGCCACAGCGGAATGAACCGCCAACTTTTCCAGCATGTTTTTTCTCTGGGAAACATCCATACATTCTCATGCACACTCATGCACACTCATACACTACGGACAATTTAGCTTACCCAATTCACCTGTACAACATGTCTTTGGACTTTTGGGGGAAACCGGAGCACCCTGAAGAAACCCACGCAAAGACGGGGAGAACATGCAAACTCCACAAATGCCAACTGACCCAGCCAGGGCTCGAACCAGCGCCCTTCTTGCTGTGAGGCTACTCACTACGCCACCGTGGCGCCCAGGTTTCAAGTTAAACCACATTATTAGATTAAGAGATACTCTATTAGAAAGCAGTTGCAGTGCTCAAATCAAGACCGTTACATCTTAAATAGATACTCTGTACAGTTACTTTTATTAAAGAAATGAAAATTCTGTCATCATATAATTATACTTTTGTCAAGCAAACCCTTTGTGGCTTAATTTCTACGGCTCAATACAAAAAAATATTTATAAATGTTGGTAGCCAATAAGTAGGTCAGTTATTTAGAGCTCCTTTTAGTATTTGATTTTGAAAGACAGTTAGGTATTTAAGTCTTCATTGACCAAATAAATCAAAACTGTTACATTATTTTTTTCTTTCAATGAAGTTATTATAAAACTCGCTATTATAAAATAAAAGCCATTTAAGCTGCCTCTTGTGTAATTTAGCAAGTCAACCCTGTCACAAGTAAAACAATAAAATATTTAAATAGTAACATTTAAAATTCACTAATACCAGAATAAAAGTCTTTTGAAGTATTAAATAATTAAATAAAACCGTTATGATAGCTGTTTTGACATTAAAGAGCCCATATTATGGATTTTTGAAAATGACCTTTCATGCAGTGTGTAACACAGCTCTAAGTAAAGTTAAATGTCCAGTTAAGGCTTAATACTGAAAGTGCAAAGTGTTTAAAATGATTGATTCATCTATAAAAGAGTTGACTCATTGTTGTTTAAATGAATCGTTATTAGAACGAGTCTTTAGTCATTTCGGCTTGATGTCAACGCGAAACATAAGCCCCGCCCACTAGTTGCGCGCACAGGCCCCGGGAAAATTGAACTCCCCGGCCCTGCCCACAGACAGGGAGAAAAAGTGGAAGACAACAAGCACTGTATCGCAATAAGTGTTGTAGTATAACCAGCGGGACAGCAGTGACGTGTGATTTGAGTTTGATGGCAGTATAAAGATTTAGAGAGAAGTTATTGACAGCTTTTGTAGTATTACTTTTCGCGTTTTGCTCTTTGTAGACGGTCCCTAAGGATCGGTCTCTTTGCCGCCTGCGCATAGAGTTCAATATAATGCATCCAGCGCGTAGGAAAGCTAATTTTTAGGAAAATAAGGTTGTAGGTGATTGTATACATTGTGACGGTTGAAAAGAGGTGCTATTTGTGTAGGAACAATATTTCGGTCATGAGTTATTGATCTGGTAAACACGAAACACAAGTTATTGATCCGAAAAAACTTTACTAAACTTATCGGCATTCCGGTTAAATCATGTCCCGTAGACGCTATGCTCTGAAGTGCGAGGGAAAAGCTGTGTTCTTTTCCCTACCTGGAAACCTCTTTTCCCTACCTGGAGTGGTTGAGGTTTATTTTTGGTAAAATACCTGAGAATTATAGCCCCAATATGGTGCTGTGTTCGTGTCATTTCTCTGAAGAGAGCTACACCAATCTATACGCTTACAACGCGGGATTTGTTGCACGGTTGTTGTTAGAGGATGGATCAATACCCAGTTTATTTGGACCAGCATGTTCTTCCAGTCTTGTTCTCTGTAACAGGGTAAATATGGATGTAGTTGTCTGTATTGTGTTTGCTCCGTGCAGCATGTAGCGGTAGCCATTTAGCTTACTGCCGAATGAAACTATTTGTTGGCTTACAAAAGTCCATAAAGTGTTAATTATTACTGAATGTTTGTTGTTATGATGAAGAATATAGCAATACGCTGTTGTACAACTGCAGTGAAGTTTTTCAATATGTTCTGGCATTGTGCTGCTGACACGTAAAGGGGACATGGTGACGTGACATGGTAGCATAACGTAAAGGAGGTGGGGAAAAAGACTTGCTCAGACGATTCATATGGGAGTCGGTGGGAAAATGAGGTAAAAATAAATAGATATTATAAGACATCGAAAGTGTTTTTTAACCTTGCATACATATCATCCTGCTGTTTGGGACTTCAAAAAGTGAAATTTAACCGTTCTCAACCCAACATATGGGCTCTTTAAGCTATGATTAAATTGCCTCTAGTTAAAGTTATGAAATAGTTTGATAATAAGCAGGAAATGTTCATGGGCCAATGACATCACCACATTGAAATGTTCTATTAAGTGACAGTTGCATCTTGTTACCATTTTTTAGCATCTTGACTTGCAAATGTGGATTTTCCACTTGTAGTTCAACTTTGGAAGACATCAACTTAAACATTTACTAACAGAGAAAGATATATTTACATTTAAAGACACTGATCATTTTTAAAAACTTATGTATTCAGAATACTGTCAGTTTCAAACAGTTTATCTCTCAGTTTCCACAGTTTCCTACCAGTGATGGAATGTATTTGATTAAAACGTGTTGAGTGAACTCATTAGTGCTCAAAACATACTTTAGGGACTGAGAAAATTTAGTTGAGACTAGGAAATGACTGTAATTACATTTGTGCCGTGTTTGTTTATGATTAGCACGGATCCTGTGTTATGTGAGTGTGTATGTGTCTATGTATGTGCGTGTGTGTGTGTGTGCATCTTGAAAAAACACTAATGTTCGCCGTAAAGCAAAATGCATGCTTTTCCCAGAACACATACTATATAAACACACACCCAAACACAAACAAACTCACAAAATATGCACCATTAGCATGAACATAATAAGCAAACAATGCTGTGATGTGTTGTTTCAGTTCCACTAGAGGCACTGATTTCAAACATATTTGTTTCCCAAGCTTCATTTACTAAATAAATCTCCAAGTCTTTCCTTCACCCATGAAACCACAAAAGGAGCCAAACCTAAGATATACTTTGTTTTTTCACATCCTGTTAGCATTGCTAGCATTCTAACCTTTCAACGTGTACTTGATTAACCACATGTATAAAATCACCTATTGTGTTATTAACACATGTGAACTACAGTTATTTTATAATCTGACCTCACCTGACCTGCAGAGAACAGTTAAAGGCCATGTACAGTACCAATAAGTGCACAAGACTGTCCCAAGCCTGAGAAATGACAAAGATCTCTACAATCAGGGGTGTCTACTGGATACTCACATATTCAACGCACATTTCTAGATGACCACTTGAACACTTGGACTAAATACACAAGAAAAATGTCATTCAAATATAAAGTTTAAACACTACAAATTTGGCCTTTGGAAAATATCTAGCAAAATATGGGAAATATCCAACAAGTTTTATTCTTTTTCAAAGATGTATCTTCTTCATCAAGCAGTTATGGTGAGGCTTTTCAATTAAAATACATATTTTCAAAATCCATTTTGTCAAAAAGTTTGTTTGTTTTTTTCCAGCAGAAACTGCATATTCCGAAAGTTTCATTCATATCTATATTCTGAGGGTTTTACAAAGCAATATGGTCAAACATTTAGCGTGCTTTCCACCGTGTTTTTTTTTCTTAAGTTGTGTTTATTTTTCACTGTTGTTGTCAAGTCCTTTTGTTTATGACGTCGGCAGCGTAGCAAGGCACAGAATGCTCTGTATTTTTTGAAAGCTGAAACACATTACTTGCAAACAAGTGCTTGCAGCTGAGAAATTTTAGAAGAGTGCTGGTATTTTCAGTTCTGGACACGTACCCTTACTTTTACAAAAAGTTTTTTTTTTTTCCTGGCTGTTTGTAGTGTTTGTTTTTTTTACTCAATTGAACCAAATTCCCTGAGTAAAAACCTTTGACTCTAAAGGGCATCACACACCAGATGCGCTGCTCTGCGCCGCACATGACAGTTGGAAGTATCGCACACCAGACACTCACATTTGATATTTAAAATGAAACTATTCACATGGCACTCTGTGGAGTGGCAGAAATATGAACAGTGTCCTGAGTTGTAGCTGGGTGCTGCGGACAGCCACAGACTTGCGGCGCCGGTGTGCGTACCCTGATAGAAATTAGAATTCTAAAATGCATGGCGCTGCGTGGTGCAGCGCATCCTGTGTGCAACCCCCTTAAGAATGCTTTTAAACTAGCTTTTAGTCCACACCAGGGTTCATTTGATGTCAAAGTACGATACGTTAAGCTAATGTAAATGATGACTTCTAAACTCAGGTGCGCAACAATGAACCATACCCGAGTTCACCTGACATCGCATGATGTTCTGAATGTTTTGAATATTTATGTGGCAGACAGATGCAAGTGGCTCTCTATGTGTTACCGAAACCAAAAGATTCAGTAAAAGCAGAACGACCGTGATGTGCAGATGTCTTTCCTTCAGATGTCTTTCCATCCTAGCAACAGCTGTACACACAACAGCTGTTTGATGATGCAAGCGTACCACAATTCAAAAGCAAAAAGGATGGTGTGAACACAAACCAACCAAGAAGATAGCAAGGAGAGACAATCGAACTTGGGTTTGGTCCAGGCAATTGAACCAACTAAGAAAAACACCATAATATGTCAAGAGAAAGTAAGAAAGAATTTTGAATCTGGCTTATACTGAATCTGATAATCTGATATTGTGCAAGAAATATGTTTAAACGTTTTTAGTTTTTTTTACCATATTCACCTGCTTTTAAAAAAGTCGTTAATTTTTGGTTCTTCTATCTCTTTAAGTCACCTACATTTTACACCTGAAAATTGTACTACTAATTGTAAAAACAAGACAGATAATCTGTATTACACCATATTATTAGCATAAATTAGAGTGGCATGAACGTTATGAGGACACGATAGACTGGCTAGAAATCATTTGGCTGGGAAACTCCTGAAGTTTAATTTCATGCTCTGCTACATTTCTGTCATTCAGACTTGAAAGATGTGGAAACGCGGCATTGCCCTTATTTAAGTAAGTCAGGAGAAATGTGCTGGAGAATCAGGGACAGAAGAATAGGACAGATGGCATTTGCCTGCTGAGTCAGGAAGTGAGTGAACAGACCGGATTTCTTCACTTATGCTTCAAAAGAATGCTTCACTCACTCAAACACAAATGTATTTGTACTCAATGGCTATGCTTACAAGCACCATCATAATGTGATTCTAATTGTAAAGCTCCCAAAATAAATCAATAGAAATGTGGTTTGTATTTGAAGTAAATCAAAACCATGACTAGTAACGTGAATAAAGATGGTAAAACCACACTTCTTAGCAGAAAGTCAGAATAATTATAATTCTCTAACAAGGACCATGTAAAAACCATAGAGATAACCCTTTATCAAAGCAATCTGGATGAGAGAAAATAGGAAGAGAGAAGTTGTAACAATGACATGTCAGGCTTATTGGATATATGTGTATATATATATATTGCTCTGGGATCATTTTGATGCTTGTTTCAGATGACAAATCCACTAGAGGGCACTGTCAACATTTTTGAGAATCTGAGATTAAATGTTATTTATGGTATTTTGCTGTACATTTCAGATACAAGTTCTTCTTGTACAAGCGCTTGTCATTCAGATCACCTAGCGAACCACTGACCTAAACCTAACCAATGTTTTCAAATGTACGGTTACTATAAGAGAAAAGTTCACTGCAGCCACATAGTTTTACCTAGATTTCACATAGCTTTTTCACAGACTTTGAACCCGAGTGCTCTTGATCAAGTACAACACCACACAAAGTGAGCAGCCGAGCAGGACACAAAAATAGTCCATATGAACACAGACAGGTGATGCAACCTATAGTCTTTTCTCAAATTTTGCATCAATATTTGTGACATATTTGTCTCCTAAATGTTCAGTATGTCACCCAGTGGTTGAACTAGGTATTGCGCCCCTGGTTCAAAAAACACAAACAAGAGCAGGTTGCCAGATTGACGATACCAACAAAGGCTGAGTCATGTTTAAGTCATTTTCTAATTAAAAGCAGCAACACGTGAAAGAAGGAATATTTTCCATAACCAATATTTTGTCCTAACCAACAGCTGAAATGTATATTTTAGAAATGGCGTCTATTTCTTGCAGCTGAACAACAGAAAACGGACAAGGATCAGTTGAGGTACACCTCATGTGCTTTATTTAGTGTTAAATGCTAACAATGTGAGTTTGACTGCCATTTTACATGACATTTATTGCCATACTACTGAAAGCAAATAGTTCACCTCAGATCTTGAAAATTAAATAAATAATTTGAAATTGAACTTTAGAACTGTGACTCAGTGCAAGCAAACACATATCAGTGAATCAGCATGTAAATTTAATAATGTTAAAGAGGTTTAATATGTATTAATTAAATTATAAACCTTACCATTTTGCTGGAGTGCAGTAAGTGCACTATTCTGTGTTTCTGAATGGCTGTATTTAAATTTCTGTCGTGTTTTTACTAGTGTAAACAGCTAAATTGCTGCAAATCTCGTCAAGTAGTGTGTTACAATGTAACCTGCACCTAATGTTTACATATGTAATGTTTATGTTATTTGCTAATTAATAACCACCTCATGTGGAATTCTGAATCTGTGCCTTATTTTGGAGGCTGCTACTGTCCACCGGAGGTCACATTTTCTTTATGAATCTGTTTCCATAACAATTTTGCTCCCAAACGACCCCATGCGGGGTCATAGTGTCTGCACCAAGAGAAATGTATAAGAGAAATGCATGAAAATGCATGAAAAAATACTCATAAGGTGAAATAGAATTTTGGCCATACCCACATGAAAATAATAAGCTGCTGTTTTGCTGCTGTTAGACTGGGCTTCTTTTCTATATTTCTGAAAAATCCTAATCACAATTAAAATATGATTATTTTAGGTCAATGTCATGGTTATTAAAATCCAAATTTGTTCGTGTTAACATGAACTAAGAATCAACAACCTTATTTTTATTAACTAATGTTAACAAATATGTAAAAATGCTTTAAAGGGGTGGTCCACTACAATATCATACACTGTTAAAAAAAATCCGTAAAATTTACGGAAAAATACCGGCAGCTGTGGTTGCCAGGATTTTTCCGTAAAAAATACGGAAGTTTTATAGAACTGTTTAAATTCACGGAAAATAACCGTATTTCATGAACTGATACAATGTTCAGTTCACAAAAACATAGCTTAGTGCACAAAAATCATTAAATCCATTAATGTATTCATGTGTGACTGAAGTTACCAAACAGATTTTTACTGCATTAGTAACTCCACAGTTACATTTAAGCAAAAGAAGATGCAGCATAACATCAGATACTCTGAGTTAATCTTGGACTTGCACACAGACGCTACTATCCTCCACAATGGTGACACAAAAAATGTTTTACAGTACTTTGCTGTGTTTTTCTTGATTTTACGGAAAAATACCGGCAGCTGTGGTTGCCAGTAATCTACTGTTTTTAACATTTTACGGTCGTAAATTCAATTTACAGAATATTTCAGTGAAAAATACATTCCACATTGTGCATTTTTCATCGAACACATTTAACCCCTCAAATCCCAGAGCAAAATCCTCCCTAATGTCCTCACTACAGAGGGTTGAACACTCAGGCAGTGATGATGTTAATGAGATAATTGAGTATCTAATTAAAGGAGGATTGAGAATTATTGATGAACAGCTGTTAATAAGCAGAATCACTGAAGGAAAGAAAAACAAGAGCAAATAACACAAATCACAGCCAAAACCAAGGATAAAATCAACTGAAAATTAAACTCTAAATAAAAATAATAATTAATAAAAATAAAACAAATTACACAATAAAACAATTATTTCTCAAGATCTCAGCAGAAATCATTAAACAACATCACAAAGATCAGGAGCTTCACTTATTACTGACATTTGACTTTTCTGTCGTGAACAAAAGTTCTTAATGAAATTTTTGTTGTTGATTTGAAATCACCATGACGGAGGTCAGTGTCTGCTTTAGTTGGGCTCTTCAACTTCTTATTAGAACATCAGTTTGTAATTGGTTGCTATAATTAGTTGTGTTGATCACACTAATTTATAGCATGAAAAGTCAGAAGAAAAAAAACTATAAGAATAAGTCTAATAAGATTAACTATGACATCAAATCCACTCTCGCCTACATGTTAACTCATTCAGTATCTTGTTAGTTATGTGTGAGAATATGTCTATACACCACTCATAATGTGAAAGTTTGAACTATGACAAAACTTAAAAACACACAGACATCAACAATTAGTCTTTCAATCTCAACATGGGTGACAAAGAAAAAATAAAAATAAAATAAAAAAACAACCCAGAACAATACAAAACAAT
Organism: Danio albolineatus; assembly: GCA_903798035.1. Taxonomy (NCBI): domain Eukaryota; kingdom Metazoa; phylum Chordata; class Actinopteri; order Cypriniformes; family Danionidae; genus Danio; species Danio albolineatus. Next base: position 202,722 of record CAIGQQ010004836.1, read on the forward strand.
CTACTGAAATATTTCACCCCTAAAACAAAATAAAATAAAGGCAAAGAAAGTAATTTTAAGAACATAAAGCTGCATAATTCATTCATGCCGCAATGCATGCTGGGTGCCAGCATAGTGCAAAAATTCCCAGCATGCATTGCAGCATGAATAAATTATGCAGATTTTTCTTTTTAGCAACCATGGTTGAGGTTCATATCCTGATTCTTGATGTCTGTGTGTCTTAACATGCTGCAGGGGTTTTCAAAGTTTTGTGCATGACACTCTGATAATTAGTTTCTATTATTCCCTTTCTAATTGTGTGTAGACCCTCCATGTTAAGCTGCAGTATCGTCCCAAACAATGATATTTTTATCAATAAACAAAGGTTTGATCTGTTACAGTTATTTTCTGTATTTAGTACAGAAATTAGCTGTTAATCATTCTACAGATTTTCACCGTAGATTATACAGACTTGTACTGTTAAAATCACGGACATTTTTTACAGTGTACTTTAAACTTTAGTTGATGTGTAATGTAGCTGTGTGAACATAAACAACATCTCTGAATGTAAGACGCTCAAAGTTCAATGCAAAGTAAGACATTGGCTATTACAGAGTTAGCTTAGCAAAGCCTACAGCGAATGAAGTTTGGGGACTTCCTGGTTAATGATGTCATAAATGCTTCAGGTTACAAGCAAACACCCCACACTGTGAAGGGGCATGGCCAGATGTGCTGTAATTTCATAGCAGGACGCTTCCTGGTGACATGGAGCTGATCCGTAAATCTTAGCACATTATGTTAGCTGACCAACTAACTAAGAACTAAGAAATATGACAGTTGTTTACATGTTAGCTGAGTAGCTGTATAATCAAAGATATATGAAAAAATAACCTGATTTTTTACAAATGAAGCATGAGCACATATTGCTTTGCACCCCATAAACACAATCAAGCTTTAAAAATACACTCTGGACCACCCCTTTAATTAATATATTGTTTATTGTTTGTTCATATAAATACCTTATAAACATATACATTTATGTTAATATAATAAGTACATCAACTAATACAACCTTATTATTATTACTTAATAGTTTAACAAACAGTGCTATACCTTAAAACATGTAATTACTCCAATCTGACTCGTGCATTTTTTGTCAGAGCCTGATGTAAGTAATCAGAGGTGATTAAACCTGCCTAGATTCTGGAACACACCCACACACACACACACACACACACACACAAACCATGAGTAAATGAAACAAAAACAAAGTTTCAGTGATAATTTGCATTTCAGACTGCTGTGTCAACAAGATACTGTCTAGAAGTATTTGCATTGAGATGAGCAGACAAACAGATTCTTTTCAAATCAATGTCTCTCATCCTCACAATTATTTATGCAGTGAAAAGCATGAACAGGATTTCAATTTTCAGTCAATAAAACTTAACAACTCCGTCCATCCAAAGTTTTTTTATGACTTTAATAGCCTTGAAATATAGCACAATTATTTGCATACTGGATTTAAAGCATGCTGTTATGGTTTTATTCTGTACTTGTCCTTTTTGTCATTGACAGTCATAGTTGCACAAGGTTTTTATGAGAGTTACTAAAGTTAACAATAAAAATACTTGTTTTGGTCTTGTATTGGTAGGTATACATTCATAACATTAGTCATTAGCAAGTAAACATTGAAAATACTTGATAACTACAGGCAACATGACTATTGACTATGACTACAAATGTAAGCATCAAATCCATGTTGTTGAGTTTTTAATGGCATTCCAAGCAATAAGAAGATTGCACTTTGGCAATTAGTTGCTATTAATAAAACAGCTGTAAGCTGTGACTAGTACTGACTAAAGCTTTTAACAGTCTGTTCCTCATTGCATCTAAATTAGCAAGCATCAGAATGGTTGGCAAGCCCTTTCACATCCAGAATGACAGCGCAACAACCAGAGCATGTGGCTTAGATGATAAGTCACTGCATACTACAAGGAAGGACAGATGATATCGCTTTTCACTAATTGAACCTCAATTCTGTGGACAAAAGAACATCCACAATGCAAGTGACACATCAGTGTTAAAGGCATTATATCACTAATAAATACTGCTGATGATGAGTACTTCACCATGCAATGCTCCTCTCCCATGCTATTCCCAACACACTGTACACCTCGACTGTATTAAAGAAGATAAATGTGTTCATATACAGAATTTCCATATACAGTAAAAAAGTGATGGTGACACAAAACCATTATGTGATGATGTAAATATTAAATATAAACAACTGTTCTACACTCATTGATTTAATTCAGAGAATTATTATTTTAATATTTTATATGGAATTGATTGTTATGGTTATAATAATTTCCTTGAGTAAATATAAAGTAATAAAAAAGTTACTCGTCACGATTGCTGAAGAACTACAAAGCTGGCACTGACAAGAACTACAAATCCCATCATGCACCTCACACACACACCAGTTTCAGTTCTCTCCCTGACTGCACTGACACATCTGGAAGCTCATGATGGACAAACTTGTCTTGTTATTGTAACACCACAAAGCATTTTCTTTTCTATCCGTCTTTTTACCATTTGCCATGTTTTAGTTATTTTTGCCGCCTGTCCTGAAAATTTGCTAAAAGGTGTTTCTTGGCTATAATTCTGGATTTCATGAATGCTTCTGTTTGCCCCTGTCTTGACCATCGCCTCCCTGACTACTCCTATAAATAAACCGCACATGGATCCTCAACTTCGTTGTCCAGTGTCGTCCATCACACTCATGTTGCTGTCATTGTGTATTGTGTAGCAAGGACGAGGCATCAAGTTTGGTAAAGCACCTCATAACTTCTGTTATGTAAATTATATATTCATTTACTATAACCTTCTATGTGAAGCTACTTTGACACAATCTACATTGTAAAAGCGCTATACAAAGCGCTATACAAAGGTGAATTGAATTGAATATAGATTGTGAGAATAAATGTATTGTTGCCTATGTTGTTAAGTAAAGCATACACTTTAAAGTATGGTTTAATTCAGAATAAGTGAGACAGAATAAAATGTGTAAAGGAAACTGAAAAATTACCAGGTAATAATTACTCAACAAACAATGTTACTTTTATACATTGTAAAAGAAAATCCTGGGTTCACCACGGTTGATTTGTGTTGAGAAAACATGAAGGAATTAAGTTAACGTTTTAGTTTTTATAATTTAATGGATTGATTCAAGAATTGTGCTGTTCAAGAATTATTCAAGACTTTCGTTGTTTCAACTCATTTTAAATAAGTAGTTCAGCACACATCATTTTTGAGTGTTTGACTGTCACGTTTTCTCTCTATAAAGACACACTGGATTGTAGGAATCATCAAAACACGTTTTGACTTACAAACTGAACACTCAAAACTGGACCATGGAACACAGGACTCACATCAAGGTTGCCAATATAATACCAGATGCTAGACTGAACAAAACACAGGACTTAAATACACAGGACATTAATGAACAGGGGAGAGACACAGGTGAAACTCATGAAACTAATGACAGGTGGGGAAACTGACCAAAGGAATCACATGATGTAAACAGAGAACACATGGAACACGGAACAACAATGTCACATGACATAAGCACAATAGAGGCATGAGCCTGTGACAATGACTTAGTTAAGCAAATCTGATTTAATATCTTATATGACATTAACTTAAAAGCTGAGGGCAAAAAAGGAAATGTATTTAAAAAAATTCTAATAGTTATTAAGCACTGCTGAGCTATAATTTATCATAAATTCTTTTGTGATTAATTTTGGCCTTCTGACCCCACACATGAAAAAAACGCCATAGTACATTTTAGGATTTACCACAGTAAAATTTTGTAAAATGTAGAATAAATGTACACCACAGTGCAGCATACAGTACTATATTATAAACAATCGTGAATTGATATACTGTAGTAACAGTTACTACATTGAACTAGTAAACTAAGCTATACTGTATCATATTACAGTATACAATAGTATTTAGTTTGCTATTACATATTTAGTTTTTTACTTTAGTTAATTTAGTTTAATTTAGTTTATTACATATATACTTCATTTATGTATACATTTTACTAATAATTGTAGCGAACTAATTAACAATATTTCATGAAAAACAGCTACTAATGGGGAACAGTGTGTCCTTGTGTACTAAAAACTAATGATTTACAACAATTTGCTAGTTTCTGCTTGCCTTATCAAACTGAAATATTAAATACGCCTGCTAAACTATGATCTGAAAGGAAAGTAGAAGGAAGTATTTCATCACAGAGACTGTTTTAAGACCCCATGCTGTTGGTTTTTATTTATTTACATACTTATTCAGTCAAACTGTTGTAAAAATGAAATATTACACCCTAAGCCATGCAACACGGCTCTATATCAGCATGGATGTAATTCCCATCTGTCATATCACATGCTTTTTAGAGACACACCACACTCCTGTTGTGTGAAATTGCTCATTTATAATTGTATGTGTCTGCTATGTGCTGTTCATTTGCAGTGTTGCTAAAGATTGATGTCACTGTACAATCTTTATATTAGATTTCTGCAAAGATGACAGATTTCCCCACGGAACATGCAAGCAAATGCATTTTCAACCATATTATAAAATGGTGATTGAGTGAGACGTGAATTAGTGTACTTGTGTTACTAGTGGAGGGACGTTTTTAAGCGTCAAAATGCACAGTGGGATTTTAGTTTTGTTTAACAGTTAAGCATAGATGGGAAACCTGAAAAAATATACTCTATATGGATCAATGTGCCAATATGCTACCCTTTACTGCCGATATGCTACCCTTTGGGTGTCAGTAGGCAGTAAGCAGTTTAGTTTAGTTTAGTTTAGTTTAGTTTAGTTTAGTTTAGTTTAGTTTAGTTTAGTTTAGTTTAGTTTAGAGGTTAAAGTTATTAAAAATGACCTGCATGCATCATGCTGCAAACCATTTTAACAATTTTAATTTCAAATGAATACATTCTTTTTAACTTATATGGACCAGAAAACCAGGAAAAAAATTAAAATGATAAAAACATAATCTTTCATAAACGCATTTTGTCAATTTCTTTCTGTAAATGTATCAAAACTTTTGTTTTGATTAGTAATAGGCATTGTTAAGAACTTAATTTGGACAACACCTTCAAAGGTGATTCTCGATATTTTTATTTTATTTAGTTTTTGAACTTTTCAGATTCTAGATTTAATTTTTTTCCATTTCAGCCCGATATTTTTATATAATAACAAAACATAAATCAATGAAAGCTTATTTATTCAGCACTCAAATTACGTAGAAATATACATTTTCAAAAATGCATCTTAATGGCTGGTTTTGTAGTAGAAGGACACAAGCATACTAGTTTTAATTTCATTAAAGTTTTTGTTAATATTATAATGTATATATACATTATAATATTAACAAAA
>CAIGQQ010004836.1:208548-220412 GCA_903798035.1 Danio albolineatus
ATATATATATAAACTCACTGGCCACTTATATGGTACATCTGTCCAACTGCTTGTTAACGAAAATTTCTAATCAGCCAATCAACAGCAACTCAATGCATTTAGGCATGTAGACATGGTCAAGACGATCTGCTGCAGTTCATACCGAGCATCAGGATGAGGAAGAAAGGTGATTTAAGTGACTTTGAACGTGACATGGTTGCTGGTGCCAGACAGGCTAGTCTGAGTATTTCAGAAACTGCTGATCTACTGAGATTTTCACACACACACGTCTCTAGGGTTTACAGAGAGTAGTCTGAAAGAGAGAAAATATCCAGCGAGTGCCAGTTCTGTGAGCGCAAATGCCTTGTTGATGCCAGAGGTCAGAGGAGAATGGCCAGACAGGAAACAGTAACTTAAATAACCACTTGTTACAACTGAGAAGAGCATCTCTGAACACAACATGTCCAACCTTGAGGCGGATGGGCTACAGCAGCAGAAGACCACACCGGGTGTCACTCCTGTCAACTAAGAACAGTAAACTGAGGCTACAATTCACACAGGCTTACCAAAATTAGACAATAGAAGATTGGAAAATGTAGCCTGGTCTGATGAGTCTTGATTTCTGCTGCAACATTCGGATGGTCGGGTCAGAATTTGGCATCAACAACATGAAAGGATGAATCCATCCCGCCTGGTGGTGGTTTAATGGTGTGGGGGATATATTCTTGGAAAACTTTTGGCCCATTAGTACCAATTGAGCATCGTGTCAAGGCCACAGCCTACCTGTGTATTGTTGCTGACCAGGTCCATCCCTTTATGACCACAGTGTACCCATCCTCTGATAGCTACTTCCAACAGGATAAGGCACCATGTCATAAAACGCAAATCATATCAGATTGGTTTCTTGAACATGACAATGAGTTCACTGTACTCAAATGGCCTCCACAGCCACCAGAGCTCAATCTAATAGAGCACCTTTGGGATGTGGTGGAACGGGAGATTCGCAATATGGACCAAAATCTCTGAGGATTATTTCCAATACCTTGTTGAATCTATGCCACAAAGGATTAAGGCAGTTCTGAGTGCAAAAGGGGGTCCAACCCAGTACTACTGTAGTAATGTGTACCTAATAAAGTGGCCAGTGAGTGTATATATAAATATATTGCAAGAAAGAGAGAGAGAGAGAAAGAGAGAGAAAACCTTCACAGGTGCTAAAGAAGGTAATGGATCTGCCAGTCATCTGTGAACAGCAGTTTGATTTATAACTTTAAACACACACGCACATACACACTGCAATAAGGCTTAATCTGTGCTCGACATTTCAAATTACAGGTTAATCTCTTGATCTGTCCCCTTTAAAAGCCAAGGCCAATGTCCAGCAACAGACGAATGGTACAGAAGTCATTACTCAAAACAATAAAAAGGTCAGCTACGTGAACGTCTGGGTTTGTGGTCATTCATTCCCTGTCTAAAGCACTTTCCTATCTGAATATGGACTGCAAAAATAAATATCAAACAACAACAGTTTCAGAGGAAAATGAAAATAGTTTCTGCTTATCAAAGCTCTCGCTGCTTAAAATAAGAAGCCAGGTGATTTATTTGTGGTTTTGGGGAAGAAAATAGACTGAAAGCTTGAGAAAGTACTTTGTACTTTTCCTTTTGTCAGTTGAAAAGTCTGCTAATTAGCATTATCAGTCTTTGAAAAATAGGGCACGAGCCAATATGCAGAACAATATTTCATTTTTGCATAGAACTGAGACACTCTCTGGAAAGCCTTTCCCTAATGCTAAAGAATGACAAAATTCATGACCTAAACCAATGACAGATCTATGACCCAACCAGTGATTAGCTATTTTGCCACATATATTGATCTCTAGTGAGCATACGATTCCAACTGTTCAACATACGGCTGTGTGTCAAAAATAATTTGCTCTGCATGCTGTCAGCACTTTACATTAACACACAAACACACACGTCCTTGGATAAGATGGTGATTGCATGAATAACCAGCTGGCGGCCCTTACAGTATGAGCCCATTTTCAGCTCTAAATAAGAAATCATGCTCTTGGAAAACTAGGGAAGGTCCAGATGGAGAATTTAGAGACAGAGTAATGAGATCTGCAGCTAAAAGAACACAGATGAACATCCTCAGGACACAACAAACCTCTGTGCTATAAAAGAAACAAAAGAGAAAATAAAATAAATTAATGAAATAACTTTTTTGGCGACACAGTGGCTCAGTGGTTGGCACCGTTGCCTTACAGCAAGAAGGTCGCTGGTTCGAGTTTCTGTGTGGAGTTTGCATGTTCTCCCTGTGTTGGCGTGGGTTTCCTCAGGGTGCTCCGGTTTCCCCCACAGTCCAAACACATGCGCTATAAGTGAATTGAATAAACTAAATCGGCCGGAGTGTATGTGTGTGAATGAGTGCATATGGATGTTTCCCAGTACTTGGTTGCGGCTGGAAGGGCATCCGTTGTGTAAAACATATGCTGGATAAGTTGGCGGTTCATTCCGCTGTGATGACCCCTGATGAATAAAGGGACTAAGCCGAAGGAAAATGAATTAATGAATGAAATACGCTTTTTCAGAACATGCATCTTCACCTTAGCAGTCTAAGTATTTATGGCCAAAACTGTTTGGATTGTCTACTCAAAGATGTAAGTTGTGTCAGTGTTTACTCAACCAAGACCTCTTTTAGTACTTCTTGTCACTTTTGGACTATTTCTAGGGTGCTTGGTGTTATCCTGCATCAGCTGCACTATAAACTAAAAACAATAGGAAGGAGGTACATTTCTTATGAAGCACCTAATTTTTGGAATGCATCTGTTAGAATTGCTGTTTGCTTAGACTGCTTCATAACACTTTATATCATCCTTTTAGTAAAGCGTTTAATTTGTGATATCACTGTAATTTTGCATTATTTATCGTTTTTTCTGATTATTTTGGTCTGACTTATTACTGTGATTTTTATTATGCATGTTTGTTATACTGTTTTTGGTTGTATTCTTGTTTTGTTTTCTGTACTTTATGGATGCACAATATATCGTTTCAGCATCGATTTCGCAATGTGAACATCGCAATAGTCACATCGCAAAGGTGCTTGCAATGTTGAGTCTGAATTATAGTTGAACAGGAGCTACAGCACACGTGATTTGTAGAGTCACTGCTAAGTTCAAACACAATAAAGTGAAGGTTTATAATTTGCATATGTTTTTAAAGCCTGCAAGCCAGCATTTTAAGATAATTTAGAACATTTGGGCCAAACAATTATGATGTTTTGGAAGTGTAACAAAGATTTATTGTATTGAATTTTTATACACATTTTTTGTCTTGCTTCTAGTCCAAATATCCACATTTCAAAGCAAAACAAGATTATTATAATGACCCCATTAGCAGATAATTTTGTTTGTTTTAAGGGAAAAAAAATCATTTTGACTTACTTCTTCTAAAGGTGAAAACTAAATAATATTTTTACTTGATTTAAGAGTTTTTTGATATTTAGACTAGAAATGGGACAAAGCAAAGTAAGAAAAGCTTTTTTGCATTGTGATTAATCAACTTTTGTAGTAAATGGTCAAATAGAGCTCTTCAATCCACCCTGTGAAACTGTATTCATTTCGCAATATTTCTGGCATAAAACTAAAATATCGAAATTACATATTTGTTATTATCGTGCAGCCCTACTGTACTTGTAGCACTTTAAATTTAGGAAAAGCACATTATAAATAAATATATTATTATATTAATACTTATATCTCGCAGTTTTAGCGTTTTTGACCTTAAAAATCTCTATTCACTTTCCTATATAAATAGAAATAATGTAATTCTATAAGCAAAAACAATAACTACAACCACAGAAACTTACTTAAGTCATACAGGTTCGAGCAAACATGAGTGTGAGTTCCTTTTTTAGTGAACTATCCCTTTAAATATTGTATGAGGAAAAGCCCTGGCTCATATGTTGTGTCATGTTTAATCAATGAGTCCACAGTACATTTTTCAGACAAAACAATCAATAATTCAAATGAAAAGGCTCACGTATAAGAACAAGAATAGACAGATTTATGCAGTTCTGGGATTTCTGACGTTGCGTCATATGGATGGCTCTGGATTATCATTAACTAATGAAGTCACTCCACAAGTCAAAAAAAAAAAAAATTAAAAGGTCATCATCTGATAATTTGCAATTCTATGGGAAATCCAGAAGGTGGAGCCAGAACTATTCACAAAGAGCTGCCTTTCTCTTTCAGTGCTAAAACTCCCTATGATGAAACTAAAGCTGCTGCTTTAAGTTATACATGCTCAGAGGATGTGATACTACATCATGAATATTTAAAAGCTAAGCGAATGGTCTTACTTAACTGTCTTATCCTGACATGCTTGAATTGAGCATGACAGAGATTTGGAAACTGAAGACGAGCTTCCTAAGGGAAAGCATAAGAAAACATTATATAATATATGCAACATTTATATTGCTCAGTTCTCACATAAAAAATACTTAAACTAAGTTTATTCAAATCTAAAATATTTATTTCAGGTTGAGCTTTCAGCATCTATTATAACTGCTACAAGTTATACAATTAATTGCTGACAAATATAACCCTGAGAGATAACGACTGTGTAAAAAATCTGCTAAATGTTTTCAGTAATACTAGTTTAGACAGGACGTTTCCTTTTTTATACATATTTTTCGTTATTTCAATTTAATTAATTCCAACTAGGTAAAATCTGAGATTTATGTTTATCTAAACACAATATTCATTTTTAGACTTTGTTCAGACAGACACAAACTTTCAAAAGATGATTTTAGGGGAAGTGAAATTATTATTCTTGAGAGTATCTGAATGGACAAAAATCTGCAAAGTGCTGGATGAGTCCATAAGAGAAAGCAACTATCACTTTCAACTATGTTCATCTGCTAAAAAGTCATTGTTATAAAAAGTACACTAGAAAAGAGACTCCTAGGATGTGTCTCAATCAGTTCTTTACCTCCTGAGGTCATGGATTAGTACTGTAGGTCGTGTAAAAGAATACGGGCATAAGGACATTGCAGGTTCACTACACATTAGGACAGACTGTCTGACATCTCTCATTTTCCTTCGGCTAAGTCCCTTTATTCATCAGGGGTCACCACAGCGGAATGAACCGCCAATTTATCCAGCATATGTTTTACACTGGTGATGCCCTTCCAGCTGCAACCCAGTACTGGGTAGTTGTGCAACATCAAAACTGAAATTTAAAAACAACAGCAGATCTAAAATATTTTAAAAGTACATTATAGCTAAATAATTAGATTGTTTCTTGTACCAGCAACATTTCAACCATTGAACTATTATAAATGCTTGGTAGATTGTTCTTAACCTGTCTAACTATATTTGTTCATGTTAAATATAAATATTAACCATTTATTTTTAGAAAAAAATAAAAACATTTTTCTTTTGTCGTTATGTTTGATGATTTAGTTCACATGATTCAAGTTTCATGCTTCCGAATTTCCTTTAAGGGAGCAGAGTGTGCATCGATGCTGCCTGATATTCATGGTGCATTGTGGGACTTCTCAGGGTGCTAACACTTCAGATCACCTGAAGAATTGTGTGATTGAGAGAGCACTTAAAAACCTCTGACTACTGAACAAAGGAGCTGACGAAGATGCACAACTAAACATATGTTATGAGCTAAAATATTAATACTCCTTTTGATTTTTATCTACAAACAGAAAGAATATTCCCTAATTTAACAGCATTCACATTATAGTTTATACTACATCATACTCCGATAATGGTTAAGTATTTCCCTCACACTACCAGACTTTTAATTCTTGTTTTCATTAAATGCTAATATCTTCTGAAAGAGTACTGTATTTTGGGATCCAAAAATAAAGATGAAGCAGAAACAAGCTAATTAAGTATTGCTTTCACACACAAAAGCTTAAAAATAGTCATCAAACATTCAGCAGCATGCAAATCAAAACAGTCTAATGTTAATTTAATGATAATGGCTGTTCAAACCTTTGGAACGTTGATGAACCCAATCTGTTTTGTATCATCTTTCTGACTTTCTGATTCAAACTAATTCTCAACCAATTTTCTGGACTATTTCTTTTTAATCTAATGTGTTTTTTTTTTTTTTTTTTATACAACCTATACTTTAAGTGTTGATAAAAGTGCATAATGATAACAAATTGGTTTGTTGTTCAATAAAACCAGAAGCTTTATGTTGTCTTTTGATCTATTGTGTGTTCAGATATTCATACGAATATTCTAAACACCAAGAATATATTGTGAAAATGATAAAAAAATATATGTTGGCTAGTAAAAAACATATATGTAAAATTTACATTACAAAATGGCAGCTGTGGTTGCCAGAATTTTACTACAAAAATACAGTATTAATACAGTATTCTTATTTCTTTAATTTATTAAATGTTCATGCAGTGTTAGTAACACCAATGTTTTGAAGTATTAATATCTACACATTGTACATTTCTGACAAAATTTCCAGCACAAGCACAAAAAGGCTCTGAGTATCATTCACACAACTACTAATCACAAGGCATAGGCCGGTATAAGTTTCGGACAGTAGAATAACCGTGTATAAAAATACCACGGTTTAACGGTATGACGCTATTGTGATTACTGCTCTAAAATAAGTTCTTTTTAAATGTCTGAGTAAATATACAACATTTTTCTTACTCCACTGAACGTAATATTTTATTTTATAAAACATTTTGGAACAGTAAACATGTCAGGCTAAATATGTCAAATAAATCATTGACCTGCTGTCTTTCTTGACACATAAAAAACATTTGAGATAAAGGGACTAAGCCGAAAAGAAAATGAATGAATGAATGAATGAATGAATGAATGATTGAATGAATGAATGAATAAATGAATGAATGAATGAATGAATGAATGAAAAAACATTTGAAAAAACAAAACCTTACATATACATTATACAACAGAAAATATTAGAGAATTTTAAAACCTTGACTTTCCCAAACCGCAGTATAATCCTTGAAACTGGTTATCATCCCATGCATACTAATCACCATCATGTTAACACACAACATTAAAATAATACAACAAACAGTATTCATGAACATTAGATGTAAAATAAAGCTCTATCTAATGTACTGTAGCTGTTTCTAATGTATATCACTGATGAGAAAAAAAAGGAAACTTACTGTTAACTATAAGAGATTTTGCTGTGGCATTTGTTCCAGTTTAAGTGTTAAAATCACGGCCACTTAAGACAGGTTTCATTTTTATTACAGTTTAGTGTGATAAACCCTGCACTAGTATTCAAATGACCTCCAAGCTAACAGACAGGCTAAAATGCATAAAACTCGTTTGAATTTCACGGAGCCTTAACCTAAGAGGGATTAAAACACACGGTTTAATTAAATAACTTGTACATGCTCGCACTCCACACAGCCACGGTTTGGCATTTATAACAATCCTGCTGCACAGCTTTTACACAGGGCAGCTCTAATTACAGGTTATCGGAGTAAAACAGACTCGGAGTGTAATCTGAGACCTGTGTGTGGGACATCACTTCAGAGCTTCGGTTCACTACGGTCTGAAGGCAGGTATTAGGGAGGAAAGCACCAGCACTAGATGACACTTTACTGTATATAGAGCCTGCGCTTGTCACTGCTGTATTTTATATTTGTGTTGGAGGATGTCTTTATATCTGTGGGGGATTGGATGGTGGTTAAGTTCTGGCCTGGTAAACAAATTAGTATATTAGTCAAATCTGGTCGTTTATCTGTCGCCAGCATGTTCATGAACAAATCATTTAATTTACTAGCAAATCTGTCTGAGTAGTTTTACATGCTGCTGTTTAATAGCAAGGTTATGAAGAAAATTTCACTTTTTTCAAACATTAAACATTAAAAGTTTCAAACATTAACACGTATATTAAATATAATACTGGAAAACTCTAAACATAACATAGTGATTAGGCCTTAAGTGATTATGCCATAAATAGTCTTGCATCTTTTTCTTATTGATCTTAGCTGCTACTGTTTTGGGCTTTATACTGACACCTATTGGTGTGGATGTGTAATAAAATGTTTGAGCACTGGCTAAAAGCCCCAGCAACTCTTAGCTTCATATAATGCCATTGTAGTAGTGAACTGTACCCCAAAAAGGAACTGTACTGCTCCGTTCACTCTTCTACTAAATTTATTTAATCGTTGAGACACATGATGGTAAAAAGGGGAATTCAAATTCAGTGGTTTGTATCAACTAAGTTACCAACATTTTTATTTCATCAATTTCTGAGAGTTCTAGTGATACGAGTAGCTAAATGTAGCTGTTTAATAAAAGATTGGATGGGTGGAATGCATCACACTTATAGTTTTCGAACTCCAAATAACCAAACTCATTTGAAGCTTGTTATTATGTTCTATAATTCTGTTCTGGAGTTTAGCACTCTCTAGCTGCAGTACAACAATGATGTTGTGTTGCCTCCCAAAATAATGAGAAATTAAAATGCAGGCTTGCTCACATGCAATGTGTGTACTTTTTGACAGTTTCCCACCCATTATTTTTCTATTTACAGTTTTCATTTATATTTACACATTTGCCACAGACTTTGGAGCATGACTTTCAGTTTATTCAAGGTATGCAAGTTAAAAATGTGTCCAATACAATAGGCATGGACCTGTGTAAGTTTCTGATGGTATGATAACTTTGGTAAAAATACCACGGTTTCATGGTCTCATGATTACTGCTCTAAAATAAGTTCTTCTGAAATGTCTGGGTGAAACAAACAAAAAAAACTTTTTTCCCCATAGAACACAATTTCTTTTATTTTAGGAAACATTTATCATATTTTGGAACAGTAAACATGTCAGGCTAAATCAGGGGTGTCCAAACACGATCCTGGAGGGTCGGCGTCCTGCTGATTTTAGCTCCAACTTGCCTCAACACACCTCCAGAGATGTTTCTAGAAAGCCTAGGAAGAGCTTGATTTGCTAGCCCAGGTGTGTCTGATTGGGGTTGAAACTAAACTTTGCAGGACACAGGCCCTCCAGGACTGAGCTTGGATATCCCTGGGCTAAATAGTTAAAACAAATCATTGACTTCTCTCTTAATTAGTTTCAAAGACACAGATTTCTTTACAACACATAAAAAAAACCTTACATATACTGTCCCTTGGGAATGGTATAACTTTTCCGAACCGCAGGAAACCTTGAAATCAGTTATCGTCCCATGCTTAGTGTCCATGGAGTGATTACGCAATATACAATATACAAATCAAGATACACAAATACCAAATCTATTAAGTTAACGAAAGTGAACATTATGTCTTACTTGCTTTAGTTGTACTAATTCAGTAAACATTTCAGTAAATTAACAAATTACATCATGGGAGGTTGGCACTACAGTCCTGTACAAGTTCTTTTTGATAAAAAGTTCATGCATCTTGGTTAGACTTTTTTAATGCATTATGATGTGAGTGCCCTCACTCACTCTCCTCTGGCAGATGCCCTTCCAGCCGCAATCCAGCACTGGCAAACACCCATACACATTCACAGACACACTCATACACTACAGACAATTTAGTTACCTCTAGCACATGTCTTTGGACTGTGGGGGAAACCAGAGCTCCCAGAGAAAACCCATGCGAATGCAGGGAAAACATGCAAACGCCACACCATGAAATCCCAGTAGGACTCGAACCAGCCCATCTAGCAGTGAGGTGACAGAGCTAACTGAGGTGGTTGCTTTTAGTAACAATTTTTTAGTAACAAAACTTTTAGTCTAATAAAACAATCTTCAGCAGGTTCTAAATGCAAGCTGCCGGAGGGCTTTTTACTACTAAGAAACATGATCAAATTATTCTGGTTCTGTTCGCATTGCATTGGCTCCCTATTGAACACAGACAAAATCTTACTGACTACTTACAAAGCCCTGAACATCCACTACATTCAATTAATTCCGGACAATTAGATTACTCCTAGAATTTTAAAATGACTGTAGGCGGTAGATCCTTTTCATATTTGGCTCCTAATCTCTAGAACAGCCTTCCTAGCACAGTTTGGGAAACAGACAAATACTGTCAATTTAAATCTGGATTTAAGACACTTCTCCTTGCACTAGCATACACATAAAACACAAATGCAGAACTCTGAAATCCAAATACTCTAAAGGATTTTTAGGTAGCGCAGTGGGTAACACAATCGCCTCACAGCAAGAAGGTCGCTAGTTCGAGCCCTGGATAGGTCAGCTGGCATTTCTGTGTGGAGTTGAGTTTGCATGTTCTCCCTATGTTGGCGTGGGTTGGCGTAGAGTAGTGTTTGAATGCAAGAGTGTATAGGTGTTTCCAAGTGTTGAGTTGTGGCTAGAAGGGCATCTGCTGGCTAAAACATATGCTGGATAAGTTGGCGGTTCATTCCGTCATGGCGACCCCTGATTAATAAAGGGACTAAGTCGAAAAAAAAATTAATGAATGAATCAATGAATGAATCAAGGCAATCCTAGCCAGAAACACTTTCCAAAAAAGACTTGTACAGTCGTGTTAGTCTGTCTGTTTCTCCTTATTTCAAGATTCATATAATCTGGCATGATTGGCTGTGGCTGGTGGAGCTAATCTTCAGTGCATCGTCCATCAACAGTGTCATTTTTGTATTAAACTGAACTGAATTTAACTGAACCAAATTTTAACAGTGGCATTTATATTATATCAAACTGAATCAGTCATGTTATAAGTAGAACTACAGCAGCATTCTACCAAAACTGTGCTCCCTGCCTCATACACTGACTTGTTTCCACAATCTGAAATAATGCTATGGCTTTTTATTCTCTTTTCCTCATCTAAGTTAAGCTTCTTTAACACTATCTACATTGAAACATTTTTAAAACTACAAACGTTATAAAAATGCAGATGATTTGACTTGACTTGATAAACTCGCACCCGCAGTAGCCTAATTAAGAGGACTCAGAACCAGTAATTTGACACTAGAGCTAATTTAATTCCAAAGCCAACCCATCCAGTTTCACATAAAACCACACCAGCATCACATATCATACACAGGAATGACATCTACCAAACTCATTTATTTTCCAGCAATAAAGCATGGCAGATGGACTCTCTCTAGACAATCCTTTCAGATGTTTTCAACACAGTATGTAAAATCTGTAGGATATACTTGTATATCAACAGCATGTTATTAACGTGTCTACTTGATGTGATATTTGCTTGTCTCCATATCAAACAAATGGAGATTGCATGCATTTAAGCTTGCTATCTGTTGTGCTTGACAGTCTTGTCACCGAACGAACCATTTCAAGTGCCATGCTGCAAATCATGCTGAAGCCTCACATACAGCGTGAACGCAAGCACGGCACTGTATGAATGCAACTATAAGAGTGAACTGGATTAAATCGAAATGTAAAGTTTTCCACCCCTGCCAAATTATTATTCTCGTTGTATTCATTATCTGATTGCCTAATCCTAACATCACCCCTAATTCGAACCTCTCCACCAGTCCTAACTTTAAAGCCTGGTTCGAATGTTATCACCGGATTGAATAGGCTTTATCAGTGGTTATCAGCTGATAGATATGGGCCAGTAGATGCCTTCTACGCCTACTAGTAGACTCAGAAGGCTGTTATCATCCATCAACATGGTTAATCAGCTACGCTTCTAGCTAGGAGGTTAATATTGCTGAAATGGAAAGAAAAATTTCCTCGGACCTTTAAGCAATGGCTTATGGAACTCCTACATCACCTGACCTTAGAAAAAATACGATATACTGTAACAGGCTGTGCTGATATGTTTTTTCTCATCTGGCAACCTGTTGTAGATCACATAGAGAAGATGGACCCCTCAGTCATTTTAGAAGAACACTTCCTTGTTTTTTTTTTTAATATATA
>CAIGQQ010004836.1:222131-274597 GCA_903798035.1 Danio albolineatus
TGTGTGTGTGTGTGTGTGTGTGTGTGTGTGTGTGTGTGTGTGTGTGTTTTTCTATTTCTAAAGTAAATCCCATCTGAGAGGTATTCTTGAAAAATTGCTTTACATAATTTTTAAAAAGTGAGAGGAGGACCTCATACAACTAGACCCGAAATCACTACCATAAATTTACAACCACTATCAGCATGTGGGCCTTAAAGATACAGATTAAATTCAAGCTTTCACAGTTACTGTTTTATCTTCCTTGAAAAGGAGGAGGAGTAGGGGTGGAAGGGGGGATTCTTCAATACAAAGATGGCTATGATATGGAACTTGGTGATATGATATGGGTATTTATAGTGGCCTAGGAATTGTCTGATTGGTGAATCATAAATTGGATAATGCAAGACCAGCCGCAAGCAATCATAAGCATGTGATCCTCTCGAAATTAGTTTGTAAATAAACTTCACTTAAAACTTTTTGGTTTCTTACAGGAACTCTTTTTCTAGCATGAAGAACATTTAAATAATTCACTTAAAAAACAGTACCTTTTTCAACTGTTATTCACATTTATTAGTCACGCTGCCTTATTAAAGACATACACACCAATATCATTACTAGTAGGGCTGAACAATTTATCGTTTGAGCATCAAAGTTGAAATGTGTCTATCTGCAATAGTCACATCGCAGGATTAGATTATTTATTAAAGAGCAAAAGATAAAGAAACTATTAAATATTATTATTTTTTAATTATTTATACAATGATGACCAACGATGACATCAGTTTATGTATTGAATACTGCTCAACGCCCCAGAAAACCATATAGCACTGTTTATTTATTTTTACTTGTAATTTATTGTAATTTATGCATATGCATTGCATAGAAAAATAGTGGATCATCCCAGTCAAAATAAATTAATGAAAACTTTCCAAATAGAGCTATTCAAATCATCTGGTAAAATGATATCCATATTGCAATATATATTGCTGCAAAGCAAAATATCACAATGTTAGATTTTTCCAATATACTGCGGCCCTAATTACAAGTAATTAAATTAAGTAATTAAAGCAATATTTCCAAAGGTTTACTCCACCGCAACCTTCCATCTAATAAAAACAAATTGTCAAATACTGTAAGATTCTCATATGGAAATCTTAAATTAAAAATGGTACCGAACGAATCCATTCTGCCACAAAATCAGTCACCCATCAGCAATGTTTTCAAAATGTAATTATTTCCTCTAAATAACACAGCTACATTCACAGCTTCAACAAAACAATGAGCAAATCCCAACCTACACTACATCAGACACACACCCACCCCAACACATACACAAAAGCTTGGCTTCAGCACTTACACACTCCATACTGGATAGATACGCTCTTCTAAAACACACCACAGTTCGGATGACAAAGGTAGGAATCCAAAAAACATGTTATCCATTAGGTCTTCATAATGCCAACTGAACCCAACTAGCCATCACTTTTACAGAACACAGCTCATGCACATTCATTAATCTATTTTAAGACAGAACGTATTCACATGAAAAGCATTGGGTGTGTGTTTTCATACAGCTTCATTTGCAATTGCATTTAGATCACCTCTTCTTTGTAACTGCCATTGAACTGCAAATGTTCCTGCTGAATTAACATGTTAAAGCATTTAATAAAGAGCCACGTTATATTGTAAACATTCACTCTCCACCTGTTCTGTTTTTTTTTAAACACACTGCTCGTACCATACACCAGACATCAAATTAGTCATATGGAGCTTTAAATTGTTTTCTACGATGCAGTATAAGCCAAGAAAGCCTTTCATGGTGTAATTTGTTAGTCACTGTTTGATAAAAATGAAAGGCTAGGGTAAAGAAATGGTTTTAGAGCATGCAATTCATGTGCTTTCAACAGACCGACAAAAGAAGAGCTCTGAGCAGACTAATAAACATATACATTACCAAGAAAACAGCACATTGTTTTGAACTACGAAGAATTTACATTATAATTTATAATGAAATAATAATATTATTAAGTGTTTGTAAAACTACACCAATTTGTACGTAGAAAGGCAGGTTTAACCTTTTATTAAGAATATTTATATGTTTTATAATTGACAAAAACAATTACAGAGTAGCTTAATTAATATACACTTCAGACATTATTAAAGACAAGTAAAATTGGTGTTTCGTAGCATCTAATTTTTTGAGAGGTGGGTCATTAGCCCAACGCACAACCCCCAAACTGGAGGACCGAGACATACACTCATACGGACAATTTAGTTAACCCAATTGCCCTATAGCACATGTCTATGGTCTTGTGGGGAAAACCCACACAGAAAACTCCACACAGAAATGCCAACTGACCCAGCCGGGGGCTCGAACCAGCAACCTTCTATAGTAAGTACAATTAACCCTCATTCTAACAATAATACTATGTACTGTAGGGCTGCACAATATATTGTTTCAGCATTGATATCGCAATGTGATCATTCGCAATAGTCACATCACGAGTAAATGCAATGTTAAATTTGTATTATAATCTATCATTTGCATTTGTTTTTGAAGCCTGTGATTGTATAATGACTTTAAAAGCATTCAGGTATAAGAAATTGTACCACTTGTGACCTTAACTACGATTAATTTTTATGTTTATCATTCAGTTACTGTACTTGAAGACTGTTAGACTCAGGAAATGATAAAACACTTTATTTCAATCTTTTTCTTGATTGTATTTATAGATTGTTATGCAGGAAAATACAACACATGCAAATACAGAAATGCACTGCAAATAGCACAGACCACAACGAAAACGTGTCGGGGGACCCCAAAAAGTTTATAGATTGTTTATTAGATTTGATGGAGATGCAAATAGTAAACATTAATTCATCAACCACTGACTAAACACGTGGATGAAAACACTCACAACACATGCAAATACAGAAATACACTGCAAATAGCACAGACAACAACAAAAATGTTTATTAGATTTTATGGGGATGCACTCGGCCCAAAATCATCCCAATCGATCTAACATTCTAAACTTTTTCCAAATAGAGATATGGAGTCATTTGGTGACATTGTATTCATATTATTCAATATATATATCACAAAATTAAAAAAAATCCAATATCGTGCTCCTCCAATGCTATGTTAATGTAATTAATTAATGTTACTCAGTAGATAGATGAATAGACTGTATAAAACATCTTTAAAAAACGTGTAACCCTAATATCTGAAAAAAATATATTAATAAATAAGCCTTTTATGAATATAAACCAGAAAAGGGGACAATTCAAATAACAAAACAGAAACACAGCAACACTTAGCTTGAATGTAAAAGGTGTGGATAACCTTTCTGTCAAGCCAGCATCTTGTTTTAGTCTTATCTACAACCACCCCATCTCATCAGATAAAATAAACAAAGCTACATTTCAGATAACAACACTATACAGTCTTCAGTATAGATCTAGAAAAACCCCTGAGTCACTCGGGTTTGTGCGTCTATCTCATTCGGTCAGGTCATGAGGATATTACTCCCGTTATTTCTGCTCCAGGTGATAGAAAAACTACAATGTGAAGCCAAGCAGGCTGTGAGCAAATGTTCTTCTGATGTTGAGTCTTTTGCACATTTGAGATCATTTCCTATAAGCCCCAGAGACAGGATGTTGATAGAAAACTCTGATGGTTAAGAGCATTCACACTGATGATCAAGAGTCACACAAAAAAAAAACCAACCTATTGTGGTTTACCATCTTTGTGTCAGGAAATGAATCTCAAACGCAGAAAATGAACCGACTGATGGAGTTGTTACTCATAGTACATTGAAACCTTTGTGTTAACAGAGCTGCACTGCTAAAGCCAGCACTGTTTGTTGCAACCATTGAAATGTTAAAGCTTGATTCAGACTAATAAAAAAAAAACACTCTCAGAGCACTGCAGCTCTCCTGATCAAAAAAGCTTTAACAAAAATGAAGGTAGTCTACATGTAGTAGTGAAGATTCATTAGCTTTTAAATGACCCGCTATAGCCATTAGCATGTGTGTCAAAACATCAGAGATGATGTGGCTTCAGAGAAACTGTATAGGTTGTATAATGAATATTGTAAGGCCATGAGTAAATTCAGTTTTTTCTTTTAATAAAAGGAGGAAAATCTAATATGAAGTGGCGGTTGAAGTCAAAATAATTACACAGTATGACAAGCTAACAAAATTGTAGTTGATCACAAAATCAGCACTTTGTAAATACTTCACGATTACAAGTGAAACTGCTTTTACTTGAAACTTTGCAATAAACAAACTAATATGCCATTTAAACACCAATTAATATTGCGTACATTTACATTTTAGACATTTTAGTTTGCAGTGGAAATAGAATATAATTACTGGTTTACCAGTGAAAACAGTTTCAAAAGAAATCTCAGTGTCTTCAAGCAGCACACCGCAGAATGACTCATTTCATTTTTCATTTTCCTTCAGCTTAGTGCCTTTATTCATCAGGGGTCGCACAGCAGAATGACCCGCCAACTTTTCCAGCACGTTTAAGTTGCCCTTCCAGCTGCAACCCATTACTGGGAAACAGCCATACACACATTCACACACATACACTACAGTCAAATTAGTTTATTCAATTCACCTACAGCATGTCTTTGGACTGTGGGGGAAAGTACCCGGAACACCAGGAGGAAACCCACACAAACACGGGGAGAACATGCAAACTCCACACAGAACTGACAACTGACCCATCCAGGCCTTCTTGCCGTGAGGCAACAGTGTTAACCACTGAGCCACCGTGCTGGCCCTGAATGATTCAATGATTTTTAATCAATTATAAAAATAAATCAATTATTTAGTGAATCATAAATGTGTTTATTTATTATTGACAAGAAATGCATTTTTATAAAACATGTTGAGTTTCTGTTCATGTGTACTGGCCACACAAAAATGTAACATTATACTATAACATTAAACCATGAAATAACACGAGCAGCTCATTACGAGAGACTCCCGATATGACTGTAAAGTGCTTTTGGTATATAGCAATATAACACATTAAAAGCGCTATATAAACTAATTTATTCTTTCAATCCATCATTAATTACTTGGTTTTTGACCATAACTTACTTTATGAATGCAACAAGCTCGGGCACACCCAACGCTATCACACGGCAATTCGTAACTTTTCATTTAGTGGCTAATTTGTATGAATTGGTACGATCTAACTCGTACAATTTAGTACGATTTGCTCATCACCCAATGATGGTTGGGTTTAGGGGTGCCACGCCTCCTTTTTTAAATCGTACATTTTCATACGACTAAGCTGCCAAAATGTAAAATGCTTACGTTTTCTCGTGAGATCAGGCTGGCACACCATACGAGGTGCAGGTCACAGGACATCAAAATTAGGTAGAATGATGACCACTCACTCTCATCTCAATAAGTTTCTTAGCAATGTTTCGGCCACCAAGAACCTTTTTCAATCTATTTTTTTTTTGTGGTATAGAGAGATATAAATACACACAATTACTCATAGGTGTGAAAATTTTTAATCCAACCTACCCTAACTAATGAAACACAGACAATTATATAAACAACAAGTAAATAACACACTCCTTCACTCCACTTTCACAACATTAAATTCACTTTTTCCAATAACATTGACTTATCAATATGGCACACTGCATCAAGCTGGGCATTTGGAGTATTTATTCATGTCTCCAATAACCCTCTCTCCCTTTAAGACACCTCCTCGATTCCTTTATAATCAAGAAAGGGTAATTATATGGTTAAAATCAATAAAGTGTGCAGCTAATGGATAATTTAACATGATTGTCGGTAATATGTTTTCTTAGTTCTTGGCTTGTTTTTCCAACATATCTATTATTAAAGGCAGGGGTGTCCAAACTCAGTCCTAGAGGGCCGGTGTCCTGGAGAGTTTATCTCCAACTTGCTTCAACACACCAGTCAGAAAGTTTCTAGTATATCTAGTAAGAGCTTGATTAGCTGGTTCAGGTGTGTTTGATTAGGGTTGGAGCCAAACTTTTCAGGACGGAGTTTGGACACCCCTGATTTAAGGCAATGTAATGAGGTAAACAATTATCATTATTTTACTGTTTATAATCCCTTTCATGAGAATAGATTTAGGTTTACCTGTATGAGGATAAAAGTTGTATAATGATATGTGTAAATACAACGACTACATGGAGGCTACCACAATGCCATAAGTTAATGAGTCTCGTAATACAGCTTAAAACCATAAATAATTTCTGTTAAAATACACATTCACATAACTGATGACAAATGAATATAGCACTGCAGACTAAAAAAACCAAAGCGGTAAAATAACAAAAGAAAAATATTCCTACATCTAATCACCCTTTTTGTAACAGAATTTACATGAACAACTCAGAAAATTCAATTTTAAACTTAAAAATCCACTTTATTAAACCTGCAGAGCTAAATTTTCAATATTTTGAACAAATGGATCACAAGCTACTGCCAAATTTTTGTTAAAATATTCATTTACACAACTTGTTAACTTTTTTTTTTTACATTGTACCTGAAACATTTTTTGTAACACAGTAAAATTTGAGTTAAAACTACCAGTGTATGATTTGTTTAAAACAGTGGATTAATTTAGAAATTGACTGGAAATCAGCCCTTATATAAGGTGGCAGAGAGAGCTCATCATGCTGCAATTTAAGAACACCAACTCAGGCTCATTTTGAAAATGTACCGCTATATACATTTCTGGACAGTACCAAATATGTTCCACCAGTTACGTTTTTCTTGCAGTTTTTGTTTTCGCGAATCCACCAGATGCTGCTTTTTGAGATCTCAAATTTCTCTCGAAAGTTCCATTTGCACCTGCTGTTCTCATGTAAATGTGCCACAGGTCGCTGTCGACTGACTGACTGACCGATCGAATGACCCACATTCCTCCTTCCCTAAACCCAACCAATAGTGTTTTCAAAAGCTCCAATTGACCTGCCCACCTAAACCCATGCTAACTGGACAAAGTGGTAACAGCGGGAAAGCTGTCCATATGGACATAACGGTCAGATGATAAGAGCAAAAAGGAATTGCTTCATACCGGCCCGTAGCATTTGTTTTAAAGATGAAATGCAGCCATATATACTTCTGGCTAAATAATTTACCATCTCCAGAAATGTATAAAGGGCTAAGTTTTCAGAATGAGCCTATGTTGAAGACAACTCATGCAATTACAAAAAAAAACGCAGCAAATTTAAGAAAACATCTTCATCCGTTTGACAACACATGTGCTGCAAATCCTCACAACGCAAACACATTTTTTAAAAACATGCTCCATTTTCTTACAACACAAACAAATTAATAAAATGCACTGCATTTTGTCACAACGCTAAAAAAAATTCACAACACTTTTAAATAGTAAAAGTACAAAACACAACAGGAATGTTTCAAGAGGACCCTCAAACGTGACAGATCCAGCTATTTAGGTTATGGTTATTTAGGTTAATAAAACACAAAAGACAAGGGAATGAGGATGTTATAATAAACAAACAAAAAACTCACCTTTCATTGATCACCTACAACTTCACTGGGCAATAGTCACGGAACAGTGGCATCCGTCACATTTTTGGGTCCGCTTGTAACATTTCCGTTGTGTTTAGATGTTTTTGCAAGTGTTGTGAGAAAATGCAGCACATTTTCGTAAATTGTTTGCATTGTGAGAAAATGCAGCGCGTTTTATTTATTTGTTTGCGTTTGGGAAAATGTGTATGCGTTTGCAGCATGTGTGTTGTCAAATCTTTTCTTAATTTGCTGACGTTTTTTTGTAATTGCACATTTTTTTTTTTTTATTACAACACATTAAGTTCTCTCGGCCACCATACTTACAGCCTCAATCAATTTTCCCTAAATTTTTCCGCTAATGTAGTCCATTAGGAGTGAATGAAAATAGTGAAATAAAATACCCCACTTACTGTACATAGAGGCATGAGTAGATGATTTAATCAAAATGTTATTGTTTTTTTTTTATATATATATATAAAACTACTTGTATGAACCTAAATGGACAGCCTTAATAATTAAAGACGATACAGCCCTGACACTAGTAAAACAAGTCAGCATTTTAGCAAAAATGATTGTTGTATGAGAGCCAGAATGTATTGGCCGGCAGGTGCCAGCAGCTTCGACTCACAGCCGGTTGCAGAAACCTTCATGATGAGGTAATAAAAATGTGATGATGCGACACAAGAGGGACGTCGTGAGCCGTAACGCTTGTACACGCACTTCACTTACGACCTTATGTAATCTGTTTTGCTCTAAACAGAAATCGAACAGATAGATATCTCTATAATTCATGAGAAATAAGCTCCATATCTGTTACATTTTCAAAACGTACAGCACGGAGGAGAAGAAGCTCAGTTTGACAGTAAGGTATTATATAATTGGTACAGAGGAAAAGATATGGTGGAGCTTTTAATTATGGATCAGGCTAAATGGGTCACCGATTCTTTCACTGCCTTCACTGAACTTCTCGAACCCATATACTGTATCATATTTCATGCACAGATTTGGATCTTTCCATTAAAGTCTCCATATGAGAAACCTAATTCAAACTGCATAAGCAATATAACCCTTGTATCCCGAGGCATTGGTGGACTCTATTTACTGATTCAAGAGTCCTGTAGTAAAATAATTCGGTGCCTGTATATTACTGATACACGCTTGTTTGCCTATCAGGGTTTCCATGTACAAACCTGAAAGTCAATTTCCTTGACAGTATTTTAGCAACTTTGCCATCAGCTTGTTCACGCTTTTGCAGATTTACAGGTTTTGATTTAATCAGGTTAAGCTAGATGTCAGTATAGTCTGATTTGTTCATGATTCAATTTAGTTCATTCATACATTCACTTACAATGAACTGCACGCAGTGGTTTCTCACTATAAAACTGTGGTTGTTGATGTGGATATTTAGACTGTATTTACCATAGTCCATTTGTCTCTTATAATTCATCAGCAAGGCTGGAAACCCCACTGGTACATTTAATTTTGGTAATTTGTACATTATATTTAAATTTATAAAACATACAGTGCAGTCAAAATAAAGTTGTCAGCTGTCAAATACACTACCTGACAAAAGCTTTGTCACCTATCTAAGTTTTAGGAACAACAAATAATAACTTGACTTCTAGTTGATCATTTGGTATCAGAAATGGCTTATATGTAAGGCAAAGGCCTCTAGATCACGCTTATTTTACCAAAACAAAATATGATCATGCCTTGATTTTTAATTATTTAATTAGGACAGTAAGGTCTGACTTTGCTAAGACAAAAGTCTTGTCACTTAACAGAAATAATGTACAGTATAGAATATAAAGTCATGGTGCAGTGGAAAACGAATGAATATTGTGTATGACTCCCATGAGCTTGGATGATTGCATCCATACATCTCTGCAATGACTCAAATAATTTCATAATAAAGTAATCTGGAATGGCAGTTCATCAAGATTCTTTGGATTCATCTTTAATGCCTCCTATATCTTATCCCAGATATGCTCAATAATGTTTGTACATGGTGACTGGGCTGGCCAATCCTGAAGCACCTTGACCTTCTTTGCTTTCAGGAACTTTGATGTGGAGGCTTAAGTAGCGCTATCCTGCTGAATAATTTGCCATCTCCTGTCATTTGTAATGTCATGGGCAGCAAAAACCTCAGGCTGGTCACCAAACTTGACTGATTTCTGTGAGAATCTTGGGTCCATGTGGGTTCCAACAGGTCTTCTGCAGTTTTTGTGAAGATTGGGATGCAGTTCAACAGATACTTCATCGCAAAAAAATCTACCTTCTGCCACTTTAGATCCACTAGAAGTCAAGATATTGTTTGTTTGTCTTACAACTGGGTTCAATGACAAGACTTTTGTCAGGTAGAGTACACACTTAACCAAAACTAATTGACTTTAGAAATAGCTAATGTTAACAAAGATGAATAAACTCTTAAATAGATGCATTGTTTTGTTTTTTTGTTCACGTTCGTAAATGCACAAGGGCAGATAATAAGAAAATTGTATCCTATTTTATTTTTTCCCACAACAAGGTCAATTTGAAAGTCAATACTTTAATATACTTTAATACTTTAATGCTGTTGATATGAGAATTGCTTTGAAATATAATATAATATGTAATATAGCTTTCTTTTGCTTTTCTATTGTCGGAAATATAGCTTTGTTGCTTAGTAAAACACCTGACATCTTTCTCACTCCCGCATAGAAGTAATTTTATAAACTTTATAAAGTCCTGTTTATGCTACTGAGCTCATACACTGTGAATAAAATATTCACTGTGTGACTGCTGATTTATGGTTTCATTTTTTTCCTGTTAATTAAAATTTGCCTGAAGGCGATAATGCCTACAAGGTGAGTGTCACCGTATGCAGGCACAGAGAAAGCAAAGGCTTGGATTCAGGGAAGCAGATTTACTGCATTTACAAAACAACTTCTCAATACTAGAGTAAAAAAAATTCAAAACAACACAAACCCAGAGCATCATGACCTAGTAAATAACAAGTAACTGGAAAAAAGGGATATAGTATAATACATCTAACTAAATTAGTCAATTATTAGAAAACATATCAGCAAACGCTAGGAGACTAAAGCAAACAGGAACTAAACATACACAAAATAAGAGTCCACAACAGTGAGCCAGCTGACCAGCTCCCTAAAAAAGCATTGTTTTTACTTTTTTATATATACTTTAGTTGAATTTTTTTTTTATAAACTTTCAGTTTACTAACTTTTGCTAGTTGTGCCTGAATTTGCAGATCAGAAGTGCCATTTGCTTTGTGGCGTGTAACTCTTTCATTAAGACAGATGGAGTCATTTCATACCTCATTTATATGTGAAGTCCGTTAAACCACAAGAGCTGCTGAGTGTTATTAGCATTACCAGTTAAGGGTTTCATAAGAAACAAAAAAAACTTGTGTTACTATCCAACCATTCTTTTAGAATGCATAGTCAAAGAAACAGAAAAATAATCGCTCGTGTTTACATTAGTGCATTGACCTACATGTTAAACTTTGAGAGAACTTAGTAAAAAAAATGATCTTCTGTGCAGAGGTGCAGGGCCGTCTTAGGAAAGTTTGGGAGTCACACTTACAAAATGTGTGAATGTCAAACTGTCTCATTTCATTTCAAGAAAAACGCACTTTATAAGCCAAAAAAATGGGTTTGCTTACAGACATTACAGTGAGGTTGCATTTGTTGACAATAGTTAACTACATTATGAAATAAGTTCTAAATAGGTATTATTCATTCATTCATTTTCCTGAAATTTCCTATATTTATCAGGGGTCACCACAGCGGAATGAACCGGCAAATATTGCAGCATATGTTTTACGCAGCGGATGCCCTTCCAGCTGCAACCCAGTACTGGGTAACACCCATACACACTCACATTTACACACACATTCATACACTTTGGCCAATGAAGTTTATTCAATTTACCTAGCACATCTTTGGACTGTGGGGGAAACCGGAGGAAACCCATGAGAACACGGGAAGAACATGCAAACTCTACACAGATATGTCAACTGACCCAGCCGGGGCTCAAACCAGTGACCTTCTTGCTGTAAGGCAGCAAAGCTAACCACTGAGCCACCGTGCCACCCCTAAATATTAATTAATATTAGTTAATTAACTAATGCTTTATTCATATTAGTTAATTAATTAATACATAATTAAATTCAAAGGTTGTTTGTTAACGTGAATTATATTAATTATGAATGATGAATAACATGAATGATATTAATTAATTACTTTAAAATGTTTTAAAATACATTTATCCTGCTCACATCTTTCAGAAATCATTCTAATATTAATTAGAGTTATTACTCATTCATTCATTGATTCAATTTCTTTTCAGCTTTGTCCCTTTATTAAACTGGGGTCGCCACAGCAAAATAAACCACCAACTTATCTTTTTTTTTTTTCATTTAATAAACGTCGCCTTGACGAACAGAATAATTTTCAGGATAGATTAAAAAAAAACCTGACCTAAAACTTTTGACCAGTAGTGTACATACAAACATACAACAATCACATAATAGCAACACTCAGCAAGACAACCACATGAATAAAAAGCCTAAAAACATATTAGCCCCATACTGTACATATGACTGCAGATCATTCTTAACAACCATACTATTCACATTAAACCGTGTTCTGATTTAATATAACTACTGCAATTGGGATAAATTACTTTTAGCATTTCTTCTGGCTCTAGGAATTTTAAACCTGCATCCTGATGGTAACATTCAAAAGCTGAGTGAAGGGAATGTGTACTATCTTTAAAAATCACAATTGCTGTTTTTTCATAAAGGAGTCAAATAAAAATGCAGCGAATATTGTTTGTAACCAGTTATCTTTTTTGCCTGATTGATAATTTGTGATAGTTTCTTCTTTTGTTTAAGTGTTGTGTTACCAAGCCATGAAACAATATTATATGTGAGAACACTCTCATTTAATGATCTATGTGCCATGTTTTAAGTCTGTGTACTAACATTAAAACTTCTCAACTTGTGGAGGAGACTGGGGCGCTGACTTGCCTTCTTATAAACAGCCTCTACATTACTATTAAAATTGAATTTATTGTCAATAATTCTGCCTAAAATACTTAACATTTTAGACCTGCTGTACTATTTTTCTCATTTACAGTGACTAGTTTATAAATCTAGTATCTGCTACTCTTGTTTGACTCCTCAGACATAGCTCTATTGTTTTTCCAATATTAAGATGTAATGAACTTTTGCCGAGCCAATCTTTAATACTATTAATATATTTAAAATATAAGAAGCAATTAATTTCTTTCTGGCAGGAAACCAATTGCATATTTTATAAGAGCGAGATTATCATCATTTTACCCTCATGTGGTTCCATACCTTCATGAGTTTCCTTTTTCTGTTAAACACAATAGAAGTTAGAAAATTGTTAGAAACCTGTAAAAATTGACTTCCAATGCAGAAAAAACAAAAGTCGATGGTTAAAGGTTTTCTTTTCAACATTTTTCAAAATAACTTATTCTGTGTTCAACAAAAAAAAGAAAGAAACACAAACGGTTAATAACTAGTGAAGGGTGAGTAAAGGATGACAGAATTTTCAGTTTTGAGTGAACTCTTGTTCCTCGCCACTGTCGCCACTGGCTTGCTTGGTGGAGCTACACATCGATGGATTTGCTCTTCAAAGGACTTTCAGCAGTGAAATTTAAACCACACTGAACTGACACAGTTTCAATTTACTAGAACTTCTATGTTAAGCTGCTTTGACACAAACTACATTGTAAAAGAGCTATAGAAAAAAGGATGAATTGAGTTGAATTGAGTTAAATTGAATTGAATTGAATTGAATTGAATTGAATTGAATTGAACTGAACTGAACTGAACTGAATTAAGCTATCCTTTTCAGTCTTTGGACATTTAATAGCATCAGACATGTATGATCTACTGTATAAATTAAATCTGTTCCAAATTGTGTTCGTAGTGCACTATATTTAAATAAAATTTAAATCCCTTATCTAATATTTAGGAACAAAAATCTGAGAATTGTTGTGGAAATGTATTGTTGGAATCCTGATGTGATTAACATTACGTCTCTCTCTGCCAATTTGAACTTGTAAGGGGAAACTACTTGATGTGTCCACCACAAATCACATTGTAAGGTATAAGTGATTGCAAAAACGTCTGAGGAAAGAGAAGTTAGTTGATAATAAAAATAGCATAACATACTGTCTGGAACATACAGTGTGTTGTGTGACATAATGTAAGTGATAATTGTGAGATATTATAAAACTGCACTGTAAACATCTAACTTACTTTACTACTACATTTGCACATAAGAGGAAAGAGCAGCACCACACATTGACAGATCAGCCAACACGTTTAATGTCAACTGTTGTCTAAACCCATAACCCATAACCCAAATAAAGATGACAAGACAATATTCAGTTTTCAGATCAGTAAATGAGGAGACATTGCGGTTAAACTTGATATAACACGAAGCAGAAATGTGAAGATGAATCGATTTGATCTTCACGCAGAAAAAAAGCACACACTCGGGTCACTTTCTGATCGCCTTGTGTTTTAAAATCACTTTCACTCTTACCAGGTCACTGGCGTTCTTAGCAAGCTCGTCCTCGCTGGATGCTGCCGAATCCACCACCAGCTTCTCGAAGCACGACGACCCCAAGGACGAGCTCTTTTGCTGGGACATCGCCAGATGGGAGACCAGCAGCTTCGGGCTCCCGTGCGCGGATACGGAAATCTCCTGTTTACTGACTGAAGCTCCATCAGTAACGGCCAGCGGTGAGATCCCGAGCCCTTTAGTGGCGCTGGAGTCCGGCTCCTCGCACAGGGTCCTGGCGCCTGCGAAAGCCGGAGGAGTTGAGCAGCACAGATTGGGCTGCGAGGACGAGAAGACCCGGTCCAGGACCTGTTTCTTCTTTCTTTTAAACATCCACAAGCCGCTTTCTTTTTTAGCATCCGCGCTGCGTCTTTCGGACCCCAGTTTGGGGCTCAAAAACGGTTTGGTCTTCTCTTGGAAATTCCTCCACATTCTCCTCTGGTAGGACGATGACTGCGGATCTTTGGCGCTTTCATCCTTGTGTTTCTCCTCCATAGTTGCCGTCCAGCAGCAGTAGCGGCGGCAGCAGGCTGTCAGCGCGCGGAGCGCCAGAGACACTGAAGCGCGAGGGCGAGCGCACAGGAGCGCGTGCTCTTGATCGTCAATGACACTCAGGCACTTACAACACATTCACTTTATCTGGATATATGTGTCGACACTTGTGACATAATCTAGAATGTTTTCACAGCTCCTTAAAGTTTAAGTCTGCAACGGTATACCTTATTATCTGTCCATTTGTTTGTCTGTTTTAATAAAATAGCTCTGTGTGGTCAAACTTGAAGAGTAGCCACGGACGAGGATTACCTGAGAAATAAATGTGTGTGCATCTGATTCACTATTTAATGACTTAATGACCTGACAGTAACCTAAGAAAAAGCCAGTACACCAATATATAATTGCAGAATTGAAAGATACGCCTCCCTCTGGTGAAAGCCCGTCATTATAAGGAATTTGGTGAGTGTATGTATGACTTTATATTACATAATCTGTAATAGTCCTTTACAATCCATTTGAGATACTAACTTGTGTGTGTATTGCTGTAAACGTGCAGCTAATAATAGCAGATGCAGCACTGGAAGGATTTGTCGTGACTAGGCAAAACAGAATTCAGTATTACACACAAGCAGACAACGTCATCAGTTTGTTACAAATACACTAAAATAATGCAGTAAACATTAACAGAAAAACAAATACATTTTTTGTGAAGGAAAACAAATATGAAAAAAGAGGGAAAAAGTTAAATAAAGAAACAAATAAAATAACATTTAAAAATAATTTTAACATGCATTTTTTTCTTATAGTATACTCGGTAAGACAACTTACGAGTCAGTAAGTTGACAGGCTTAAGCTGTATAAATTTCATGTTCATTTTTGTTAATATTCCTAACAGCTGCCACGAAAATAGAACTTCTATTGATTTAACAGTAAAGACAAAGCCAAGACTACACCACCCACGAGCAAACCCACTCATGTGTCTGTTTAAAGCTCGTAGAATTTCAAAATTATTTAATTATATAAGGTTTGTAACAGTTGTGAAGGCATCTTCATACACTCAAACACACATTAATTTAAATGTTCATGTTATTGCTGTAAAATATATAAATATATGTGTGTGTATGACAAAAAGTCATGAAAACAAATGTTGTTATGTTACTAACCTACTTTAATACATTTATAAGGTATCAACAAAATGCATTATGTTGATTTGTTATGCAAAGCTTAACTTAATATTTTTAGTCAGTTTGATTGATTTAATTTGAGATTAATACAAAAGTTTAATTGATTTAACTAAAAACGTTAAGGCAGTGATTGTTTAAATTCAGGAAACTGCTGTAGTTAGTCTGGGAAGATGACGTTCTGCATAAACTGGTTGACAGCATTTTCCAGGAGACCACAGCGTGTCATTACCAAAGTATTGATAGTTGCGTAAATATTGTAAAACTTATCTAAATTATTTTTGTTAGTTGTAATCAATTGCTACCATCTTTCCATCAATGTTCTCTGATGTTATGAAGATGAATTTGTTCCGATACCCTTTAACCGCCAATAACCCTTATTATCATAAACTGTGATAATGTGAGAAATGTTGCTACACATTAAAACATTACTTTACAGATTCCCCTAAACAGACCATGACCACTTTGCTTTGAAACATTTGAATACTATTGCATAATAGATGTGTTACAAATTACAGAATGGAAATCATTACTGGCACTCTGGTTTGAAAATCTCTTAAGATTTAATAAAAATACAAGATGTCTGACTTCTACAGTATCTCAATATTTAATTACGTCCATGTCAAATTATATCATATTTATAGGCCATTATTCGCCTGAAACCAAATCATCCTTTGCAAAAATCTTTATGTTTAAACAAGTAGATCAAAGTTTTAATATTGTAAATATAAGTTTTAGTACTGAATATTTTAATAGTCTACATTGTCTAGCCGTCAAGAACAAAATGACACGCCTCTGTTAGAGCATTCCATTTGGTAACTAAGAGATCAGAATAAACAAACATATCACAGACCACAGAGAAACAGCTCACAAGTAAGTACAGATTGACTTTGTAATGAATTGCATTTATTTTTTTATGTGTGTTTAGTGTAAAAAATCCCAGTAGATCAGCAGTTTGTGAAATACTCAGGTCTGGTTCTGATACCAGTTCATCAGCCAAATTCAGTCGCTTAAGCCAGTGGTTCCCAAAGTGGGGATCGGGGCGCTCTGGGGAGTCGAGGGACAATGACAGGGAGACGCTTGGTGAAATATATTTCATTAAACTATTAGCATTACTATATTTTCACCATAACCCACAGCAGATAAATATAGTAGGTTTAAATAGTAAAAAACAACATGCAAATGAAAAGCCATTAGCCTTTAAATTATTATTTTTTCATAGGAGTGGTGTGCTTACCTTAGATTAACAACACAGCAATAGCGTCAGCTGCAGCAGATTGATTTTGTAGCCTCAGGATAAATTTTCTGACACCTTTATGGCAATCAAATACTCTAAAAATAAATACAGGCAACATTGAGGATGATCTCCGAGTGGCGGTCTCCAAAATCAAGCTAAGAATAGACTTGTGCTGAAAACATTGTGTCCACCAGTCTCTATAGTTGAGGTTAATATTAAATTAAACAAATTAATAAATGAATGGTATGGCTTTTAGACTGTTGCACTTGTATTTGTTGTCAATATGCTCATGCTTATATATAGGCCTATTGATGTATACAACGTTTGTGTATTCATTTCCACCTCCGGGAAATTTAGGGGGAATTGAAATCACTTTCTAACTCCTCTGATGCTCACTTCGAAGTTCAAAAATCTGTCCTGACCATGTCTACAAGGCCCAAATGCCTTGTGTTGCTGCAATGTGATTGGCTGATTAGATCATTTGCATTAACTCTGTACACTGTCAATGATTTTTGCAAATTACACAATTTAACTCCATGTCATTCCATGACAACTGTATAATAACATATAGGTGTTACAAGGTAAAGGTGGCTTATGAGTACATTGCCCATGTCACTATTTTTGAAGTGATTTCTTTTAATTTTATTATAATTGTTTTCATAAAGTAAAAACATTGGGTTGGGTTTAGGGATAGGGTTAGGGTAGGGTGATAGAATTTACATTTAAAAGCTGATTTTCCACTGTCATGTCTAAAGTGAGGGAACCAGTGCGAGCCAGGACCAAATCAGCGCTTGATCGAGCTTCCATTGGGACAGCTGCTGGCTACCTTGGGCCAAAATAGCTTGGGACAAAGAGGGCTAGCTGGGGCTTTGGGTTGGAGTGAAAGGAGAGGCAGAGTTTACCCGAGTCTGGTAAAGATGGTGTGCTGCCATTACACTAGTTTTACGATTGCACACGAGTACATGCACCAAAAAATAAATAAATAAGGGAAAGAAAAACATATAGCTGGTCAGTTTAAGATATTCTATATAACCCCTTATAGGCTAGGGGTCTTTTTTTCTTCTTTTTTTTTTCTTAAGATCACCCCTATATTTCCCTTTTAAATTTAAGGGTGTTGCATAAAATTTTAATTTAATAAGTGATATTCCTGTGCTGCGTCCTCCTTGTCGTTTCAATAACGTATAATAATTTTTACACCACATTAAAGAAACAGCAGCCAGTTGTCAAGAGTTTTTGTCAAGTTTAAAAGGTGTGTTTGTGCTTGAAGCATGCACGTTTAGGGTTTGTGTGCTGTGTTACAAGCTATTGGCTTGACAGTGGAAACTCGACATGATTTCGGCCTCAATGCTCAAGCTCCTGGGCTATTGGCATGGCCTGGCCTAATAAAAGCCCTGGCTTGCATTGGCCCGACAGTTGAAAATGCAGCTATTGTACTCAAGTGTGTGTGTAAGAGAGCGGTAGAGAAAGATAGGCCAAAGCAACACACTTTTTAGCTGCAATGAAATATAACTCCATTCCTTCTGTGGTCATTGTGGCTGTTATGATAAATACATATATTAAAACAATAAATGCTCTATCAAAAGGATTCACCTCGTTTAAATGAATACTTTATTCATGAGTTCATCGGGGGAAACAGTACTAAGAGGCACATAATCAATAGTTGATGTACTTTGCTGGAGCCCTTGAGTTATGCCCACTACATTTAATGCGAT
This sequence comes from Danio albolineatus, assembly GCA_903798035.1. NCBI lineage: Eukaryota > Metazoa > Chordata > Actinopteri > Cypriniformes > Danionidae > Danio > Danio albolineatus. Next base: position 240,883 of record CAIGQQ010004836.1, read on the forward strand.
GTCTCAGAAGCAGTAAAGAGAGAACACACACACACACACACACACATTATGTTCCTCTGTTCCTTCAAAATGCATTTAATTCCACTTCATTTTTACAACACGACTCTGTACAGTAGTTTCTTTTACTACCTGCAGTATTCTCAGATTAAGTCAGATTTTCCAATATTAAAGGACACAAATCAAGTTCACATTAAGTGTGATTTGCTGTAACTGGCTGAAATATCTGTTTGATGAAGTTAGTCGTTTAAAAGTACTGTAGGTTTCTGGAGACTAGCTTCAGGCTTTGAAAATAAAAAATCTTTACAGCCATATTACTTTAACACTCTTGACTTATATTGTTATGAAGGCCAAACACAACAGGCTCTAGCAAATGGGTTTTATTTACAGTATATGATTGTGTTTTGTTTTAATGTATATAGGATACATGGAGAGACGTGTAACCAGCCAGGAACACACTCTAAATAGTCTACTGGAAAAAGCTATGAAGATCAGAGACGACGTGGTGACTGGTCTACATGCAGCTCAGGGTTCAGCCCTGATGGAGTCGTCTGCTAGAAAACTACTGGAGAACCACATCCAGATCATAACTCACATTGTCAAACAGCTCAGCAAAGACATCCAGGTGCGAATTGCTTTATGAAAGTTCTTGGAATGCATTAATACATGCCCCCTTTTTCAACTTGCTGGATCCACAAGTACTTTTACCATAATTTTTTTCCCATATAGGAAAGCTATGAGCAAATCCAATCAGCTACAAGGAGAATTACAGCATTTCAAACTTTTTGTTTGAAGCATCCCATGAAGCATTGAGAGTGACAATCAAATAAAAAAATATGACAGAAATATATAAAACTCCATTTATAGTGTATCTGTATGTTAGAAACGTCTTCCTTTTTTTAAACGTGACATCAAATGCATATTTTATTTAAATTTTTGTCTAGAGTAAGAATCTATAACTTAATTTGATTAAATTCCAATAGTAGATAAATAAACACCCCTTTACTCTGTCAGAAAACACTTGAGTGTTTCTTTAAACTATAATGAGGCTGCTGCCACTCTTTGAAGCTGAATCATAAATGGTTACTGATCCGTTCTTGATGTAACAAACGCTATTCACCACACAAAAAGCACTTAGTCAATCCTCAAGCTTTTGTTTCCTTCAGTCTGAATAACACACATGACAGTCTATTTTCACATTACAATAGCAAATCTGAGATTGCATAAAGGTTATCATTGCAGCACCCAGCAATTGATATTGCAGCCTGCCATTATCAATGTAAAAGGTATTCAAACAAACATCTGTATCAGAATCAGAAAGAGCTTTATTGCCAGGTATGTTCACACATACGAGGAATTTGTTTTCGTGACAGAGCTTCTACAGTGCAACAGAATTACAGAGACAGGACAAAAAACAGATAATCAATATATTTTAGAAATAGAAGTAAGTGTTAAATGCAAATATATGAATTGACAAGTGTATGTACAGGTGTATTACTATATACAACATTATATGTGCAGCTGTTATGTGCAAATTGGCATGTATGTTGTGTGTTGTTAAATAAGTGTATGTGTGTGTAAAAAGTGTATTGCAAGTAGTGATGTTGGTTCCACAATTATTATCATCAAGTGTTCATGAGATGGATTGCCTGGGGGAAGAAAGCTACCCTCTGTAGCAGACGGTAAAAGTTTGAGAGGCAGTGTGCTGGGTGTGAGGGGTCCAGAGTGATTTTGGCAGCCCTTCTGCACGCTTTGGATAAGTACAGTTCTTGGAGAGTAGGGAGTGTTGTTCCAATGATTCGCCCAGCTGTCCGAACTATTCGACGTAGTCTTCGAAGGTCAGATTTGGTAGCTGAGCTAAACCAGACAGTAATTAATGTGCAGATGACTGATTCAATGATGGAACACATATACAAAGTGACACTGATGGATTTAAATGTTAAAACACAACTTAAACTTACTGCTTAAACATTGCAGGAACATTCTGAGCACCTCAAGTCACAACCCAGACTCATTCTGATTACGTGCCCCATATAGATTTCTGCAGAGTGCCAATTACGTCGCAGGAGGTACATTTTTTGGAGTTTTTGTTTTCGTGAATCTACCAGAGGCCGCTGTGTATGCTTTTTCAGATCTCAAATTTCTCTCACGAGTGCCATTCGCTCCTGCTGCTCTCATGTACAGTAAATCCACCAGAGACTGCTGTCGACTACTGATTTACTGACTGACCAATTGACAAATCCCAGCACCCACCCCCTTACCTAAACCCAACCGAAAGTGTTTCAAAAAGCACCGATTGACCAGTGCCAAGCAATGCTGAAAGCTCATCTCTTTTTTCTACGTTGTCAGATTTTACCACATTCTCACCCTGTTATTTAAGTTGATCATTTTATTTTTTAGCTGTTGTTTTTGTCTTACCCACTTTCTGGAACCGTTCTTCACCAGACTCAAACCCTGTGGTTGTGGTCAACTCCGCTCTGCCTCTCAAGTCTGCCGACGTACATGTCGAGCTACTTGACAAACTGGTAACAGCAGGAAAGCCATCAAAATTTCTCTTGCACATCCCCTTCTCACATAAATCCACCAAAAGGCGCAATATACGTTTCAGCCAACCAGGCTAGCTTGCAGTCGACAGACTGACTGACCCCCTCCACCTACCAGACGTATCTCTGGTTACATAATTCGCGCTCACCAGGAATGTAGACAGAGTACATACCCACAATGAGCCAGTCAAGTCAATATTTTACTTTGGGGAGAGCACATTAAAAGATCAAGGTAGTTACATCCCAATTGGCATGAAGTTCAATCAGGTCAAATGATGGCACATATTTGCACTCCGATAGTTATTTACAAATTGTCTTCATATCTTCTTTCAACAATTTAGACCAATAAATGTACAACAAATCTAAAAAAAAGTGGAAATTGTATCTGATGTTACCCTTTTTTCAATAATATATGATAATATGCACCTTTAAAGTATCAAAATGTACACTTTAGGTAGCAAAGTTTACCTTTCTAAATGACATCTCTCCACAGTTTTTTTAAAATGTAATGTTACAAAACATTAAAATATATGTAAATAAAAAATAAAAAAATGATACCCTATTTTACGCTATGCTATTTCGATATATTTAATATCTAAATAATATATTTTAATACTCTATTTTTAGCCCTAGTTGAAATGTAAGTTACAGCACTCACCCCACCCCACAGGTCCAGTCTAATTACATTGCTAGATTGTTAGATCAATGGCTCCATATAATCGAACGACCCCAAAAGTTTTACATTTCTTTTTAACGTGAAAGCAAAAATCCAACAATGCTTGATAAGTGAGGTCTAGTTTCTGTGAACATGCCAGCAGAGCCATTTACGTGATGAGATACATTATGCAGAATATGTGCATAAAAAATGAATGAATCAAATAAATCAAAGGTCAGCAGCCAGTGCACCCAGAAAGAGGCTTTTTTAGACCCTGAAGAGTGATGACGTAACCACACAGGCTTTATAGAAAGAAATGATAAAACTGCGAGGCCTATGTCTTGGGCTGAAAAACTGCAAGGTCTATGTCTTGAGCTGAACCACTTCTGTTTTTCCATCTGAAGTTACAAAATGTTGGAGCATTCGTAACATCAAATTTCATACATATTGACATGAGAAAACAGATATGTTAATTAATAATTGCTCCATTCTAATGGAAGATTACTGAAGTCTGTGAAGCGGTGATAGTGGTGAGTGATATGCATTCTGCTGATATGAGCAATCACTCAATCTTCTGTCTCCTCAGGTGCTGGAGGCCCAGATTATGGAGAGAGACAACCTTGCTGCGGGGACGACGTTTGCAGTCAAGAGCTTGGATCACAAGAACATGATGGGTATTGGAGATCTCAGAGGCAGAGTGGCGAGGTCAGAAATTATACATCTTCATTTTATTTTTATACATTTTTTATATTTTTAAATACATTTTTATTTTATTGCATCAAAACAATAAAAAAATTAACATAATAATGTTTATATTCTTTATTATATATTTACATTTACAATTATTTAGTTATATTTATTTATTGATAATATTTATTTATATAGTTATTGATGTTATTAATAATATAGTCTATTTCATTTAGTTTTAACCATTATTTCATTCATTCATTCATTAGTTTATATTTACTTTATATTAATGTTTATAAATGTTTGAACATACTAGCTGAGTATTTTTTTTAACCAGTCATGTTATTTAATTAATTCATTTATAAATTCTGATGATTTATTTAACTCTGTGATTTTTTCTTTTTATTATTTTTGTATTTTATTTTATTTCATTTAAAAAAAAATTGCTTTAAAGGAATCAAAATGTAAACATATTAACAATCATAGTCTTCTAATTTGTTTATTTTAACCATTATTTCATTCATTTATTCCTTCATATTTCATATTTGCTTTATTTATTTATATAAAATTAATAAATGTTTAAACATAATAAATGAATATATTTATTTTATTTTAACCAGTCATGTTAATTCATTCGTTCAGTCAGTCATTCATTCATTAATTCATTTATATTGACTTTATTTATATTATATTTTGCATCTTGTTATGCATATATTATGTTTTGCATGTTTTGCACCAAAGCAATCAAGAAGAAATTTTTATTATAACCAATTATTTTATTTTATTTTTTATTTTATTTTAGTTTTATTTTTTTATTTTATTTTTTTATTTTTATTTATTTTTTTATTATTATTATTATTTTATTTTATTATATTTTTATAATTTTTTTAATTTTAATTTTCTATTTATTTTTTATTATTATTTTATTTCATTTTATTTTTTTATTTTTTTATATTTTTATTTTTTATTATTTTATTATTTTTATTTATTATTTTTAATCATTATTGTATTTAATTTAATTTTTCTTTTTTTCTTTTCTTTTCTTTTCTTTTATTTAAATTAAAGCAATTAAAAAATTAACATAAGCTATGGACTGCTATTTCATTATTCCCTATTGAATAAAAATGAAAAGTTTACTCATGTGTAAAATGTATATATACATATTTATATATAAACCAACCATCTGAGTGAACATATTAATTGAGATGTTTTCTTGTTATTTGTTTGGTTGAATCATTCAAGTCTAATATTTCATGGAATGAGTGTAGCAGTGTATGGAGGACAGAGGGTCATCAGTGGCTTACGGGCACAGGAACAGTGCACTGGACATGATGAGATGTTTGCTGGCTACACAGCCTATGACCACTCTAGAAGGCTAACATCCACCCGCTTCAAACATTAACATTAAGCGTATTCATTAGATCATCTCTGTGGAATGAAAAGCATCTAAATTGCCCTTGCCTAATGAGCACAAACAAGATCCATGGTGATCTGAGTCGTTCTGCTGTTCATTTTCTTCCATTCTGCAGTTCTTTTGAATGGAAGAAAATGACCTTTTTGATAGTTGTTTCAGTTGTTTCTTAGAAAAATGTCATGTTTAAAGAGAAGGGGAAAACAGGTGATACATTGTTGCTTTTTATAGTGTATAAAAATAGCAAGTGATATACATAAAAAGCAGCAAGTGGTATACACAAGTTTACTCTGGATTTACTGGATTTATTAGGTAGGAGTTAAGTAAAATGTTAATATTTGTTTCTATAAAGGTTTGACATCTTTTCAAATCTGAAATATTATCATTTAGAGCATTTAGTAAACTTATCAAATGTTTTCTGCTAGAAACCACTCAAAAACATTTACATTTAGTCATTTAGCAGATGCTTTTGTCCAAAAATTAAGGAGGAATTTACCAATTCAACAAGAAGAGGCAATACACACAAGAAATGCTAATTATACCAATGAATCTTTAGTGCTCAGAGAATTAAGTGCTAGTGTGAGGGAGTGTGTTTTTTCATATATGTAGAGAAGAATGCTTCTACAAGTGGTTTGTCAAGCCCACTCACATGTGGAAAGCACACTTCATAAATGTATAGTGTTTTTTTATATAAAGTGTGAAAAAGGAGAGAAGGAGAGGGGGTCCTGGTTTTGTTCACAGGGGTTTAGGTGATTTTAGTAAAATGTTTTTAGTTGTCTGAATTCCTTTTTCGTTAGATGTGATGCCAGTATCGCTAAACTGTCATCTGATGTTGGCGCTGGACAGCAGGATGTCCTGAAACTCAAGCAAGAAGTGAAAGAGTTACACTCTAAATTGGAGCTCAAGATGAGAGACACGGAGCTCAAGGTGAGACGTTGATGACTAGGCCATTGAAGAACATGTGAAATGTACATACCAACATGAGTTAAAATTTATTTTGCAGTACACAGTAAAATCAACAGTGTAAAAATGCAAGGTTAGATGTCAGTAACTCCAAAAATGTTGAATTGACAATATACAGTGTTAACGACGGCCTGTTGGTAATGTGGTTGCAAGGTGCAATACAATGTGATATTCCTTTAACACTTCCAGTGCAAAAGATCGCGATATGTTAGACATACATCACAGAACAGTGTAAAAATAATGTTACACTGATAGGAGTTCTTTTTTGATGGCACTTGTAGAGTAATAACAACACTACTGGGTGTTAAATGCCCCTATGTATAAAACTTTGATAACTATACAGTAGTAAGTGTAACATTCTACACTGACAGTGTATTTATTCAGCACTTTGGAGTGCCAATATCACATTGCAAATTTAACACTACACATTGTGTACTTGTAACACTTGATAGATTAACACCATATATGATCTTCAGTAGTGTTAAAAGCAACACTTTAAGTGTTAAATTGTCACTACTTATTTTACTGTGTATGTGTACTTAAAGCCTATGTAAAATCCAAATTTACAGAGTTTATTTTTCTAGCTCCTACTGATATTCTTAAAGTGAAAAATTAACACAATATTGTGTGTTTGTAAGTAGTACAGTTAGAACACATCAAGTTGTGTTACATAAAAAGCTTTTTCAATGGTATATTGCAGCGATATGCCGGTTCAATAATGCAAATCATGATTCTAATCATGGCGCCACGGCGGCGCAGTGAGTAGCACGTTCACCTCACAGCAAGAAGGTCGCTGGTTCGAGCCTCGGCTGGGTCAGTTGGCATTTCTGTGTGGAGTTTGCATGTTCTCCCTGTGGTTGCGTGGGTTTCCTCCGGGTGCTCCGGTTTCCCCCACGAGTCCAAAGACATGTGGTATAGGTGATTTGAGTAGGCTAAAATTGTCCGTAGTGTATGAGTGTTAATGAGTGTGTATGGATGTTTCCCAGAGATGGGTTGCAGCTGGAAGGGCATCCGCTGCATAAAACAAAGGCTGGATAAGTTGGAGGTACGTTCCGCTGTGGAGACCCCAGATTAATAAAGGGATTAAGCTGAAAAGAAAATGAATGAATGAATGAATGATTTTAATCATCCCTATTATTAACATAAAGTCACAAAACGTTCAGACACGTCATTCTACATGACTTGCAGATGTTTTTGCACACTGGAATTTGCAAAGAAAAACATCAGGCTATTTGACTCTATGTTTATGGCATCCACTCTTGTGTAAATAACCAAAAAAGCACATAAAAATACTTGTAACATCCATGTTAAAAATATATAATGAAATTACAACAGAATGCATTTCTTACCAGGAAATTAGCAGGTTAACACATTCTTCCAATTCACTTCACTACACTACACAATTCAAATATTCGCATCTTAATTTGACCAGTATTTGTTTTGGATGACACTTTATTTTGATGGTCCCCATTGCACATGTTGTTGACTAAATGTTGCATTGGGTTTTCCATAGCAACTGTATGTAATATTCTTAACCACACCTACCGTTAGTTTGCTATTAAGGTATGATGTGCAACGTAGCCAAACCTCCTACTTAATATACTGAGATGGAAGTTTCAGCACCTTCCAGTTCCTGCAAAATTCAACATACTTATAGTGTACTATTAGGATATATAAGCTATCTGCATAAGGTTGGAGGAACAGTAGTTGTTAACCAGTTAATGTAATCATTGCATACAATCTGTTCATGTTAGCCATAGGCATATGCATTAAAAGCATGCTAACAAGTAAATCAGAATCAGAATCAGAAAGAGCTATATTGCCAAGTATGTTCACACATACGAGGAATTTGTTTTCGTGACACAGCTTCAACAGTGCAACAAATTTACAGAGAGAGGACAAAAAACAGATAATAAATATATTTTAAAAATAGAAGGAAGTGTTAAATGCAAATAAATGTAAATGCTAGAAAATAGTAGTAACAAAGTCCATGCTAACACAATGTGCTTTGGCCATGTGTTAAAATGTTAAACAGATGCTAGAAATCTTAAGCTAGCTTTGTGTATAATGTTAAATAATAGTTAATTCCTGACATAACAGATATGTAGCACATGCTAGCAATGTGCTAAATTAAATCAGCCATGTGCTAAAAATGAGTGGAAAATATCTTAAATTTGGTTAACAACAAAAAAAAAGTTCTATATGTCAGAAACATGCTAGCAATGTGCTAATTCATAACAACATGTTAAAAAGAGTCATTTGAATTAAACATTAAATTTGTGTTTGTCCATATTTGACCCAACGTTGGTACAGTATACAAAACAGGACTGTATATAAAGGGCTGTTTTTAAAAATGCTAGTATTAAGAATATATTATATTTTTTAAAATATCTTTGTTTGAAACCAAATTTGGGTAAAATATGAACCAACCCAATGGTTTAGTTAATTAAATGTATAACCCAACAATTAGGTTTGAGTGTATTATCACCATGGGAAATATTTAATATAGTAATGCCTCGTTTTCTCAAGGTATTGGCTTCTATCTTCTTTTATTTTTCTGTACTTGCTAGATATACAAAAATAACTGTTGTGAGGAAGCCAGTGTGTGCATTAATATGAAGTTGCATCAGCTTTGGCTCAAACATCTCTTCCATTGGGTAACTGCAGCGCTGTCAACCAAAGAAAAAGCCTGCTGGTGACTGTGTGGGGACTAACAGTAAATCAGAATGATTGCAGTGCATTAGCTCGGGGAACCATAACGGTAATTGAAAATGAAAGGGTGAGGAAAACCCGAGCCAAACACACATGGGAGCTCTAGCTTGCCTTGTGTGGATGTCAAAACATGCCAATACACCTTCTTTGACAACTAATTTACATTTTTCCGATAGATGGTTTTATCACTTTTGGATGGTAATGCTATTTTTTGATAACGTGTCGAAGTTTGTTGATATACAACAGGGGTGACCAACCCTGCTCCTGGAGATCGACCGTCCTGCAGATTTCAGTCGTAGCCCTTATTAAACACACCTGCCTGTAATTATCTAGTGCTGTTCAGATCGTAATTAATTTCTTCAGGTGTGTTTGATCAGGGTAGGAGCTGAACTCAGCAGGAAGGTCGATCTCCAGGAGCAGGGTTGAGCATCCCTGATATACAACCTCAAATCAGAAAAAAATTGGGACAGTATGGACAACATAAAAAAAAAAAAGAAAGTAGTGATTTCCAAATTTACTTTGACTTTGACTTGACAATACGAACACAAAATATTTAATGTTTTGTCTGGTCAACTTAATTTTACTTGTGAATATACACCCTTTCCTGTCATTCAGACCTGCGACACTTTCCAAAAAGATTCCAGGTCAATTTAGGGCTAGTAATCAGGTAATTTGGTTAAACAATGATGTGATTTGAAACAGGTGATGTCAAAAGGAGATTGTTATTATGATTTGGTACAAAAGCAGCATCCAAGAAAGGTTTAGTCCTTTAGGTGCAAATATAGGCAGAGGATCGCCAGTTTGCCAACAAATACATGAGAAAATTATTGAAATGTTTAAAAACAATGTACTTCAAAGAAAGATGGAAAGACATTTGGATATTTCATCTTCAAAAGTGCATAACACAATTAAAAGATTCAAGGAATCTGGATGAATTTCAGCGAGTAAAAGGGAAGGGTGCAAGCCTAAGCTGAACAATCGTGATCTCCGATCCCTCAGGCAGCACTGCATCAAGAATCATCATTCATCTATAAGCGGTATCACCACAGGGGCTCAGGACTACTTTGGCAAACCTTTGTCAATGACCACAATATGTAGTTACATCCACAAATGGCAGTTAAATATATACCCTGCCAAAAGGAAGCCCTATGTTAACAGTGTCTAGAAGCGCCGTCAATTTCTCTAGGCTCGGAGGCATCTAGGATGGACAGATAAATCAGTATTTCAGGTATTTTTGGGAGAAATGGATGCCGTGTGCTCCTGACTAAAGAAAAAAGTATCCTCTGGATTGTTACGAGCAACAAGTCCAAAAGCCAGGATCTGTCATAGTATGGAGTTGTGTCAGTGCCCTTGGTAACTTGCATTTCTGTGAGGCACCATTACTGCTGAAAAATACATGGAGATTTTGGAGCACAATATGCTGCCTTCTTTTTAAGGACGCCCATGCATTTTCAACAAGACAATGCAAAAGCACATTCTGCACACATTGCAATATCCTGGCTGCAGAGGAAGAGGATGCAGGTACTTGACTGGCCTGCCTGCAGTCCTGACCTGTCTCCAATAAAGAATGTGTGGCACACTTTGAAGTGCGAAATGCAACAACAAAGATCCCATAGTGTTGTCCACCTTGAGACTCACACCTGTAACCTGAAACACTTCATCACTTGGTGTCTTCAGTCCCTAAATGTGTTTGTGAAAAGTGTTATGAGAAGGAAATGACAACATAACAAAATGATAAATGCTTTACTGTTTCAAGTTTTTTGGTTGCAAGAACCAAAGTTGTGTTTATTTTGGGGGAAAAAACTAAATAAAAACAGATAAAAACCATGAGGATCGCATTAAATAATGTTCGTTGTATTGCCTGCAATGAAATACAAGTCAAAGCCAATTTAGAAGTCTACTTACTTACTTAAGTCTTACTTTCTTTTTTTATTTGCGTTTTCCATACTGTCCCAAATATTTCTGATTTGGGGTTGTATTTCCAATTGATATAGAAGGAGAATGCAAACAATGTGAAGTAATGACAGGATTGCTTCATAATGTATTGTTATTTCCAGCTGTCTCGGGAAGTAGGAAAGCTGGAGACGTCCCTGTCAGAGAAGCTGATCTCTCAGAGAAACACCACTGCAGATTTACAGAAGGAAATTCAACGACTGGATGCAAAGTGAGAGCAATAGAGACCAATTACATAAACTGTTGTGAATAACATGTTTCCAGCAAACCAGCAGCCATTTGTCAAAACCTGCCATTCGTCAAAAACTAGAATATGCTGGAGGGTTTTTTTCAACATGTGTAGTCTTGAAAAAAAAAATTCTTCAGGACTGAACTTTCAATTCAATTCAATTCAACTTTATTTGTATTGCGCTTTTACAATGTAGATTGTGTCAAAGCAGCTTCACATGGATTAAAAAAAATTGAAACAGTGTCAGTCCAGTTATTAGTGTTGAAGTTCAGGTTAGTTCAATTCAGCGTAGTTTAATATTCACTGCTGAGAGTTCAAACACTGAAGATTAATCCATCGGTGCGCAGCCCTACAAGTCCTGAACCATGCGAGCCAGTGGCGACAGCGGCGAGGAAAAAACTTCACCAATTGGCGAAAGTGAAGAATTAAAAAACCTCGAGAGAAACCAGGCTCAGTTGAGCACGACCATTTCTCCTATGGCCGGACGTCTTGTGCAGAGCTGCAGTCTAGGCGCCGGGGCTGGAGAACGCTGGATGTCTATCACAGAGAGACCACAGGTGGGACACCGGCTGGTGAACAGGCTGGCCCTTCGGGAACAATGCGAGGACTTATTCCGCTTTTCGCGACCACTGATTAATAAAGGGACTAAATGAAAAGAAAATGAATGAATGAATGAGTCCATTGAACTTATGTTAAACTGACTTAAAACAGCCAGTGTAACTTAAAAATGAAGATAAAACATGATTAACTTAGTTTAACAAGTTACAATGACCTAAAACATATGCTGTCAGGACTAACTGATCATATCATTTTTTACAGTGTGGTTATTAGCTGATACATAGGGGCTTTCTGCATGAGCTCAGAAGGCTATTATCATCCATCCACATGGTTAATCAGCTATACTAATATAGAAGACTCCAGATCTGTTTTTACATTACTGTGATGGTTGGGTTTATTGTTGGGGTAGGGGTAGACGTTAAGAAAATACAATTAATGGGAAATTGAATAAAAAATATAAATAATTCTTGTAAACTTCTGGCCGCAGCCGTATGTGATCTAAAGCTGATTAACCGTGTGGATGGATGATAACAGCCTTCTGAGCCTACCAGTAGGCGCAGAAGGCCCCTACTGGCCCATATCTATCAGCTGATAACCACTGCAATGCCCATTCAATCCAGTGATAACATCCAAATCGGCTGAATGTTGTATAGCTGTCACACCCACGGCTTGTTCCTACTCTCCCAATCATCATTGCTCTCCTCATTAATCCTGCACACCCGGTTCCCCTCATCAACACTCCCCATATAAACTCTGAGAGCCCAGTCATTCTTGGGCTGGGATCGAAGTTTGACGGTTCCACGCGCCTTCTCCTTGACTCCCTGTCTTCCATGGATGTTCCCCTGTTTCTGAGACTGATTAACCCGAAGATGTTCCTTCAAACCTGTGGATGAACACTATCATCAATAGGGGAAGTGACTTTACACTCTGTCTACCTTACATTGTAAACACCCCTTCCCTCGCTTAAAAGCGAAGACACTTACCTGCTTAATCTGCTGATTTGTGCACTTCTTGTTTGAAAAAATTGATAAAAAGATAACCATCCTTGTCCTCATTGTGTGACTGTGACAATAGCATTTATTTATTTATTTATTTTTGCTGCACTTAGTAAAAAAAATCAGAAACAAATGTGACATGTCAAGTTGGAATACACAGAAGCATGACATTTATTTATTTATTTATTTATTTTTGCTAAGCAGACTTCTTTTATGTGGTTTGGTCTACAAGACTGCAGAAAATGTAATTGACAAAACAAACAAGACTCACACCTGTCGCAGAAATCCAATCTATTTTAGCTCCCCATAGTTTCCTGTAATAAAGTCTGATGTGTGCAGGGCACTCGTGAAGGGACTTGACAGCCCTGACACCACTTATTGCCAAACCTTCCCACCGGCCAACTCGATCGAATCTGCCGTCAGGAGGATTTGTTCAGTCGAGACTGATGTAAATAGGAACCTCGTGAAGTGCCATGGTTGTTTTGGCACCGAACGGCTCCCATGGGGAACCAATGACTCACCAGATCTGCGTCCAAATGCCAGTCTCCGTGCTGCCACATGAGCACGGTGGAATGTGTAGGGTGATGCTCTCCGTCTCTGTGACAGTATTAGCTCCTGACCGCACGCTGGAGCACAGATTGCATCTTCGGCGCTCTGAAATGAAGCATTGCCCGTGATCCAAGCGGAAAACGTATTTTCATGGTGTGACAGAATCAAAGCAATTGGCTGGCTAGGCTTGGGCTGTTATGTAATAGTGGTGAGTCAAGATAGCTCACGGTGACTCATGAAGAGAAGCATATGGGCCAAAATAAAATAAACACACTGAGAATGAGGCCAGGAACTATAATGCAGGCAGAAAATGTGAGAATGAAGTCTATTAGATACAATTTAACCTTTATCAAGGCAGGTCAGGGCTAGTTGTCACACACTGTGTTAGTCAGGGGAGAGGTATTTTTGAATGTGCACTCAAATAAAAGAATCACGGTAAATGAATATGGTATAAATATATGTAGCCGTAGAAAAAAAAACAGATCCAATTAGTTAAAATCTATGAGATTGGTTTACTTAAAAGGCGGCATGGTGGCTCAGTGGTTAGCACTGTCACCTCACAGCAAGAAGGTCGCTGGTTTGATTCCCGGCTGGGCAAGTTGGTGTTTCTGTATGGAGTTTGCATGTTCTCCTTGTGTTGGCGTGGGTTTCCTCCAGGTGCTTCGATTTCCCCCACAGTCCAAACACATGTGCTATAAGTGGAAATTGAATAAACTAAATTGGCCGTAGTGTATGAGTGTGTGTGTGTGTGAATGTGAGTGTATGGGTGTTTCCCAGTACTGGGTTGTGGCTGGAAGGGCATCTGCTATGTAAAACATATGCTGGAATAGTTGGCGGTTCATTCCTCTGTCGTGACCCTTAATAAACAAGGGACTAAGCCGAAGGAAAATATATGAATGAATGGTTTACTTAATATTCATACTCCACACAATAGACTCCATACTCCACACAATAGATTAAATCCAATGTGTTTTAAATGCATAAGAAGAGTTTAAAAACATTAGATCCCTTGATATTATTACATAAAAATTATTATTTTTACATCTTATGTGTTCCATTTATGTTTAACTAACAAATATCAATCACATAAAGTTTATTAGTTCAATTATATTAAAAGTATGTAATCCAAATGGATGGAAAATTTATATGAAATCAGAATAAATAAATCATATTTGTTTTTTTTTTAGCGTAGAGTTATAACTGTGTAATCTTTAAAATAAAAAATTATATTGAAAATATTATAAAAGAATTAGTTTAAAGTTGCTTGTGGTGGAGACTGATTTGAGAGAGCAAAAAAACAACAAAAAAGATATCAATATACACACCTTATCTGAAGATATGTAAAATAAGCATATCCATATAAAAAATGTAGTTAATTTATACATGGAAAAATAATACTTTGAGGTTTTAGGTTATGTTATAAACATGTCAAAATAATTGTGAAACGATGTTCCTGTCACAATCCAGTGATCTAGTCCAGTATTTCTTAACCAACATTCCAGGAGGACCACCAGCACCGCATGTTTTGGATGTTACCTGTGTCTGTCACACCCATTACAGGTCTTTCAGACTGTACTAATTAGCTGATGATCTGAATTAGGTGTGTTTGGTTAAGGAGACATGGCAAAAATGTGCAGAGCTGGTGGCTCTCCAGGAACGTGGTTGAGAAAAACTGATCATCCAGATTGCTGGAAAACTGCAAATCTGCTACCAAAGGAACTACAAGTCCTGTCATGCACCGCTTATTCACACCTGTTCCAGTTCTCATTTGATTACACACACATAGCTGGGAGCTGGTCAAGAACTGATTACACAGACTATATACAGTAAACAGCACACACTCACAGACATTGCAGTCTTGTTTGGTATCAACCCTGTAACATTACGATGTGTTATCCGAGCCGAGCCGAGTTTGACCCTTGCTTTGGTTGAGTTTGAGCCCTACCTGTGCACGTGCCTGCCTCAACGCCATTGTCAGCGCCAGTCACATTACAGTTTCATCATCATTCAGTGTAACAGATACTGTTACAGATACAAATACTAATCCTAAAATTAGTCAAAGTTTTTATAATACCATATTTAAAATGGGGCAGAATGGTGGCTCAGCGGTTAGCACTGTCGCCTCACAGCAAGATGGTCGCTGGTCCAAGTCACAGCTGGGGCAGTTGGTTTTTCTGTGTGCAGTTTGCATGTTCTCCCCATGTTGGTATGGGTTTCCTCTGGGTGCTCCAGTTTCCCAACAATCCAAAGACATGTGCTAGAGGTGAATTAATTAACTAAATTGGCTGTAGTGTGTGTGAATAAGTGTATGGGTATGGGTGTTTCCCAGTACTGGGTTGTGGCTGGAAGGGCATCAGCTGCATAAAACATATGCTATAATAGTTGGCGGTTCATTTCGCTGTGGCAACCCCTGATAAATAAAGGGACTAAGCCTTTGACTAAGCCTAAGCCTTGGGTCCTGCTTTACAATAGGGTTGTATTAGTAACGTTATGTTAATGAAAGTAATGTTAATGAATATACAGTTTTTAATTTTTAGTTCATGTTAACACAGTGCGTTAACTAATGTAATGTAATGTAATGTGTATTTATACACCCAAAGCGCTTCACAATCATGAGGGGATGGGGTCTCTTCACACCACCACCAGTGTGCAACATCCCCTTGGATGATGTGACGGCAGCCGCAGGACAATGGCGCCAGTGCGCTCGCCACACACTAGCTATTGGTGGAGTGGAGAGATAGTGATAGAGCCTATTCAGTGGATGGGGATGGTTGTTAGGCCATGATGGGTAAGGGCCGATGGAGGGAGTTTTAGCCAGGACACTGGGCTTACACCACTACTCTTAACGAGAAGCACCATGGGATGTTTAATGACTGCAGAGTCAGGACCTTGGTTTAACGTCTCATCCGAAAGACGGATGTTAACAATGTAAACAAGCATGACTTTGGTTGTTAATAATGCATTAGTAAATGTTGAGCTATGATTAATAAATGCTGTACAAGTATTGTTTATTATTAATTCATGTTAGCAAATACATTAACTAATGAAACCTTATTGTAAAGTGTGACCGAAATATGATGCTTAAATTGTATTTTATATATTGTTTAACACCTGTATTAAACAGCTTTTCCATAAGACCAATAGCAAAGTCAATTTAAGCATAATGAAAA
The DNA here is from genome assembly GCA_903798035.1 of Danio albolineatus. NCBI lineage: Eukaryota > Metazoa > Chordata > Actinopteri > Cypriniformes > Danionidae > Danio > Danio albolineatus. Next base: position 257,305 of record CAIGQQ010004836.1, read on the forward strand.
TCTTAATACCTTAATGAAGGCAGTAACTATAATGTGTCGTGTGTATTTTTCTACAGGAGCTCTAGTGCTTTGAGGGAGGTGCAGGAGCAGACAGAGAGATTGAGCAAGTGGTTTGAGGAGCAGATGAAAACCACACTTCAGTCACACACACGGAACAACCAGCAGCTGCATACACTTCTGCAGGACAGACTGGTAAACACATATAAACACATTCATGTGAATGCACCATTCTCAGTAAATGTAACAAGTGAGCTATGAATAATATGACACAGGAATAACAGTTGTGGTCTCTAACTCAAACTGAAAGACAAATGAGAGTACAAATACTTACATATTAAAGGGATGGTCCAGAGTGTATTTTTAATGCTTGAATGTGTTTATGAGGTGCAAAGGAATTCGTGCTCATGCTTCATTTGTAAAAAATTTTTTAAAAAAACATTTCGTTCATATATCTTTCTTTGATTATATACAGCTACTCAGCTAACATAAAAGCGACTGTCATATTTCCTAGTTCGTCCAAAACCCTGCCCTCAAGAGGCTCTGATTGGTCAGCTAACATAATGGCAGCGTCACACCTTTACTAGCACATGCTTTGCCTCTGCTATGTAAAGTCAGTCAGTCTGTAACTGTAAATGACCTTTCTCAAATGCTAGAGCTATATCTGTTTTTTAGAATTCTCTGGAACATAAATCAAATTTAACTGTAAGCACTTCTGTCTTTGTGTCGTGTCCTTTGGAAGCCCAAATACAGAAACAGAAGAAGCTCTTTGGAAATAGCAGTGCTTGGACGCCATTTTAGCTTTCTCTGCTATAGCATCACAGCGCCTCTGGCCACGCTCCTTCATTGTGCAGGGTGTATGCGCGCAACCTGAAGGGTTTATGACATCATTAACCCGGATGTATTTTTTGTAGTCCTCAAACTGTATTCGCTGTAGGCTTTGCTAAGCTAACTCTGTAAAAGCTGATGTCTCACTTTGCATTAAACTTTGAGCGTCTTACATTCAGAGATGCTGTTTATGTTCACACAGCTACATTACACATCAACTAAAGTTTAAAATGTGATATCATAGTGGACCACCCCTTTAATATTAATAATAATCAACATTTTTACATTTATATAGCGCTTTTCTGGGCACTCAAAGCGCTTTTCACAATAGGGGGGATCTCCTCATCCACTTTAAGAAAACATTTGAGAATTTTATTACGGGTACTAGAGCATTTCCAGGCTTGAAAAATTTTGAGAATCTCAGTGGACACTCGGGTAAACACAGCAAATGCATAAATGATTAAATTAGTTTCTTGAAGATGCAAACATTAAATGACGAAGAACCATATAAGTCCATATTCTCTCATTTAGAGTAATACGATTTTTTCATTTGTAATGGTGACCATTATATTATATATTTTTATTTTACTTGAAGATAGACAACAAAAGCATCTCAATTCGAAAAAGATAACATTTTGTCAGTGTCATTATTAAAAATCAAAAGTTATTTATATTACTAAAAATGTAGAAAAAACAGTATATGTCCAGTTAGCGTAACAGTATAACTTAAAAATTACATATATAACTTAAATTACTTTAAACCACTAAAGATCTGATTCCTTTATCTTAGTTTTAATACATGAACGGAAACTTCAGGTTAATATTAAGCATTTTTTTTTCAACTTAAATAGTATTATTTAAAAACAGAAAATACAGCATGAACAATGCACAATAGACCTTCTTATAATCAATTATTAAAAATAAATAAACAAACACAACAATAAAAACATACAATGCAGACATACATCATGGCTAAATATTGTCGTTTATTTAGAAAAGCTGGCGCAGAGCATATGTGCATAGATATAAAATATATAAACAAATAAACTAGTAGTTTACACAGGACTGGTGGAAAATATGCATTGATACAGCTTCATTATATATGGTATGTGGTTTATTTTGATAGGTTAACTGTTTTTGTGCTTTTCAGCGCTCTTCTACACCTTCAGAGAGAGAGAGAGAGATCACATCACATACCCAGTTCTTCCACTCACCTCTTTTGGTGTATTTTTCCCTGTTTTTTGTTCTCCTCCTTCATTCAAATATAGTTTCCCAGCATCCCTCAAAGCCTTCCTTACTCTTTCCTTCCATTTATTCATGTCGGCTCTCGTTTTTTTGCAGAGGATTTGCCTTTTATTGTCCGAAGCGGACTTGACAGCAAGCGGCATCTCCATTCTTCTTAGTGGACATAAATGTTTTAAATGCAGACTCTTGGTCGCGCAAAAATATCATCAAACTGTCACATGGTTATCTAATTTTGTATATGTTTTTATATATTTATATGGTTGTTAGTCACACACACTCAAATAATGAAATGGCCATCTCATAGCCCTGTACTAAACCTGATTTAAAAATCTCTGGAAAAAACTTACAAAGTCCCAACTAGTCATTGGGACTGAGGAAGAGTGGATCAAGATGATGACAGAGAAGTGTATGCAATTTTATTTTATTTCTTTTTCACTTATTTTCAGGCAAAATTTTAGTCTCTAGTTTGTACCACTGTTTCTTGATGTGCTTTTATAAAAAACAACAACAACAGCAAAATACAGTTCTAACAGCATGGATCGCCGTAAAAATTAAGATTACAATATGTTGTATTTCTCTCATTTTGTTATATATCCACATTCATACTGTTTTGATTTCTATATACTGTATATGGGGTATAGGTGGAAGTGGAAGGCAAGCAGAAAGAGAACATGGTTTTTCTCTCTGGTCACCTGGAGAGATTTGAGGCAGCGCTGGAGAAGGTGCGATCAGCTGACAGGATCAAGCGTTTGGAGAGCAAAGTCTACAACAAGATGAACATTCTGGAGAACAGCTTCAGAGAAGAGCTAGAGCGGATGAGAAGAGAATACCAGTCAGGTGAATCAATGAACATATGAACATCTCAAGTATTGAAAGCATCATTCTTTATTATACTACACTGATGTTGACAAGTTTGGGTCAGTATTGGGTAATGTTTTTAAAATATGTGTCAAACAGTAATACTTGTGGAATAACATTGCAATTTGATTTACCTGGTCTCTGCTTTAATAGTTTTTGGAATGGAAAATTGCATCATCATACTTTGAGCACTGTTGAGCATGTTTTTAGGGTGTACTCACACTATGCTATCCGAACCGTGCCCAGGCCCGTTTCCCAGATCGTTTCCCGGATCGTGATGAAATGCTCTGAATCGGGCTCAGGCACAGTACAGTTGGCCGGCCCTGGCCCAGTTGGAAGAGGTGTGCCTGAGCACGGTTCACTTGGGCTTTGGCGCGGTACGCTTGTAGTGTGAGTGCAAAGCGTGCCTGAGCCCGAAACGGAAGAGGAGACGTGACTTCTGGGGACTGTTTAATATGGATTTATTAATCATTCTTACTGTTTAATGAACGCAAACTGTCGTAAATTATTAAAGACCCAAACCCCTCACTGCACGACAGCTGCACCTTTAGTAAACCTTATAATTTCTGCAGCACAAGGAATTTATGATTGTTTATGAGCGTCAAAGGTGGCTGATCTGTTTATCTGATCTGAAATATTTGACTGCGTGTCACTGTATATGAAACCACTAAAACCATATAATGATATAAAGAAATGTCCACTGAAATCTCAGAGAGCACTTCTCTTAAACTGAACAGCGCATCATCGATGACGTAAGCGTGCTTTGGCCCGAATGCAATGTGATTGCGGGCCACCGGGGGAGACAGAAGGGGGGACAAACGTGCTTTGGCCCGGTTAAAGGGAACTGTACATAGTGTGAGTACGCCCTTAAACTCTGATTTGCCATAGTAATCACCAGTGCTAAACAAAAATGACTGTGATTGGCTGTGAAGGTCATCAGTTCACAGCGCTGAGCACTGAGCACTGGTGAATACTATGGCAAATTAACAGTTAAATGTTAGCGGAAAATTGCTGTTTTTTTTTTTTTTTATTTCAGTACCGAAATTCTGTATTGTGACTAATATAGTGAAGAATCAGTTCACTCACTTCAGTTTGATAAATGGCATCTAAAACGTGTGTGTAGGAGAGAAAACATTAACGTTAGCTAACTAGTGCCATTTCCCTTAATTTAGCAGTAAATGAGGTCTGATATAAATTTGCGTCAATTTCTCTTCACTGATAAGATATAATAAGATTTCCTGTGTGACTCCAGGCGACACTTCCGGGTTTCTTCCCACCGCAGACTCGCTTTCGCTTCTAAAATAAGTGACGGGTAGTTCTTGAACAATTTTGAGTCATTCGTTCGTCACGTGAAAGACTGAAGCCAATCATATGCATTTACAGCTGTAAAAATATTAGATCTTTTTATTTCCGGAGTCCTCAGGTTTGAGTCATCTCTCTTTACATCCTGTCACGTGATGAACGAACGCCTCAAAAAAACAGAAGACTCGAAAGACGAACTAATCATGGATCCTTTCGGCTCAGACTGTGTGTATTGGTTAAGCCTATATGGCACTGTCAGTGTGACAAAAACGAACCCCTAACATTTTAAGACCTGTCAGAAGAGGTGAGCTGACATAATTATAGACAGAAGACCAGGTGAACAATAAATGATTTTTTTCTCTTTCTGGTAGCATTCTAGTTCTGACTTGTTTGTAGTGTAATCAACGTTCGGGTTGCAGATGAGTTTTGAAGCAACTCGTATCATTTTAATAATGACTTGAAAAAAAGACTCACTGAACAAGACTCAAAGGTCCAAGTCAGTAAAATGAAACTTCCCATCACTATTTAAAATGTCGGCAGTGTGAAATCAGTCTATTGTGTGTAGGAATGAAAATTATCATATGCATTTGTTTATATGGCAAAACATGTTTTCTTCACCAAAGAAGGTCTATACTGACTCCAAAGGCAGACACTGATAAGATCAGGGCCTGGTGTGTGGACTTTGGGGGTTTTTATGATGTGGTCACATGTTGATTGGTCAGTTTGAATGTCTCAGTATTTGGGCTTTAGTCACATGGTCAAGAAAGATACAAAATAGGTGTTGAACTTTGCTCTGTCTCTTTTCCTGCTCTGCACTCTTCTCCTGCTCTGGAGTCTATCTTCTCTGACTCTGCTGCCATCAGGCTTTCTTTGAAGCCTACTTACTCTCTTTGTCTCTCCCTCCCCCTGTCAATCCTTCTACCTCAGGTAACTTTGTTACATTTAAGCTGGGTACAATTATTATTATATATTTTTATCATTTCATATTTTATCATTTTAAGCAGTTATTTGTAACTAATTCAGTAGTGACCATAGAGCAGGGATCACCAAACTTGTTCCTGGAGGTTCGGTGTCCTGCAGATTTTAGCTCCAACCCTAATCAAACACACCTGAGCAAGCTAATCAAGCTCTCACTAGGTATACTTGAAACATCCAGGCAGGTGTTTTGAGACAAGTTGGAGCTAAACCCTGCAGGACACCAGACCTCCAGGACTGATATTGGTGATCCCTCCCATAGATAATTATTATCATTAAATCATCTCATTTTTAAGTATTCAAGTATTTACTTATATAAGTAGCCGGCAGCTGGCCCTCTGCAACTCTCACATGGTCGCCCACTGAAGCTAAGCAGGGCTGCGCTCGGTCATTACCTGGATGGGAGATCACATGGGAAAGCTCAGTTGCTGCCAAAAGTGGTGTTAGTGAGGCCAACAGGGGGCGCTCAACCTGCGGTCTGTGTGGGTCCTAACACCCCAGTATAGTGACAGAGACTCTGTACTGCTCAGTGAGCGCCATCTTTCGGATGAGATATTAAACCAAGGTCCTGACTCTCTGTGGTCATTAAAAATCCCAGGATGTTCTTCGAAAAAGAGTAGGGGTTTAACCCCGGCATCCTGGCCAGATCTGCCCATTGTCCTCTGTCCATCATGGCCTCCTAACCATACCCATATCATAATTGGATTCATCACTCTGTCTCCTCTCCATCAATCAGCTGGTGTGTGGTCTGGTGTAATATGGCTGCTGTCACATCATCCAGGCTGCCATTACGTTCCGTTTTTGGGATAAGGTTGCAGAAGGATGGTTTGACTAGAAATTAACAGTTTTTACCATCATACTGATAACTTTTAGTCATTCAGCAGAACTACAGTTCAAACCACTGTACACTCTCAGAACAAATGGTACAATGTTGTACCAAAGAAGGTACAAACCCTTATCACCGGGGCAGTACCTTTTTATGAGACAGAATTTTACCTTAAGAAAAGAAACAAATTTGTACTTTTTAAGGTCATGATTTGTACCATGGGAAACCAAAATGTACCTTTGTTTTTAAAAACCTGCAGATACAATATTGTATACTTTGTGAAAGTGTCAAAGTACACCACAGTGACAAGACACTGTACCTTAACAGCGTCGAAAATGCTTACCAAACATTTATTAAAATGCCTTAATTGTTTAGTTTACAATATCTATAGTTTTACGTTTTACCAGTTGTTTTGTATTATTGTATTATAGAACTAAAAATGTATGTTTAGAAGTATCTTTAAACATACTTTTAAATGATGATTCTTGTTTCAATATGGAAATTATTCATAAAAATCACTTTGCCTTTCCAGTCATATTTATTTTCATAGATACTGTAATAAAGGAGGAGTTGTTCAACACTTTTGTACCTTTTATATGAGAACAATTGTGTAACTTCATTTCAGTTACCATAAAAGTCACAGAACAGTATCATAAGAGGTCTTTTCAGTACAATATAAGGTACAATATTTACAAAGGTACAAAACTGTTCCTCAAGGAACATTATTTGTACCATCGTGTACCTTTTTTTCTGAGAGTGTAGTTAAAAGACCATTCCTTACAAGTGTGACCGATAAATCCAAAGAATTGTTTGAAAATGTTAAAAGAAACATTTAAGTATTTTTTGCAGTACTGTGAAATATAAGAGAACACAAACAACTTAGAAAGGCTTTCACTATTTTGGTGAAACATTTTTTTTTCATGACATTTGCATGAAATTGCTAACAAGCAAGCTGGAAAATTAGCTGTTATTATGGTGTTTCTCAACAACAGATTGGAAATCTTGCTCGAACAGCCTGATATGCAGTATCACCCAGTCTGAACGGCCCAATTTAACTCTCATGTGGCGACTTTTCCAAAGCTGTTTGCATGGGAAATGAAACTGCAAACGGAAAGCAAGGCTCCAATTGGGACTCTAAACGCCTTTTAGTATCTCTTAAAGCTTAACATACTGGCAAATCTGCTGGGTGTCTTCCACTCTAGCAGATGTGACACGCATTAGTTCTTCTATAATTCCTCCATCACTGAAAAGAAGTCACAGATTGACAGCCCCTGATGCTTTTCAGACATTCAGTACAAAAGATCCAAGTAGCATCAATAAATAGAGAGCAAAGAAAAGAACAACCGTTGTAACCCAATGCCTCAGAACGCACAGTACATGACTTTCACTTTCTAATTCTCTTTGAGAGAATGGACGGAAGACAGATGATGCATTATGAATGAGACATCTAACACATACAAGTTACTGAAGGTGAACTCTTTATTCGATTTGCCAGGGTTCCAGACTGTTCACGATGCCATTGAATCTCTGAGACACATCAGCGACACCAAAGCCAAGCTGGACAAAGGAGAGCTGCAGAGAGACATTAGACAGATCCAGAGAAATATGGAGAAACTCTGACTGGAATGTTATTTTAGAAGACATATAATGGTGGTAAAATAATACACAATCAGTGGCCACTTTATTAGGTACATCCGTCCAACTGCTTACATCTCACTGGCCAATCACATGGCAACTTGATGCATGTAAACGCGAGTAGGATGATCTACTGGGCATATGTGATTTAAATGACTTTGAACATGGAATGATTGTTGGTGACATGTATTTCAGAAATTATTGATCTACTAGGAGTTTTTATACAAAGTTTTTAAGGCATGGGTGCTCAAACCTGTTCCTAGAGATCTACCTTCCTACAGGCTTCAGCTGCAACCTTGATCAAACACACCTATCTTAAAGTACCAAGTGTTCCTTCAGATCCTATGTAGTTGGTCTAGTTGTGTTTGATCAGGGTTGGAGTTAAACTCTGCAGGAAGGTAGATCTCTAGGAACAGGTTTGGGTACCTCTGCTCTTGCAGAACGTGATCCGAAAAAGATAATATGTCCAGTGATTCCAGCTGTTATAAGGCTGAAAATGTCTTGTTGGTTGATTAGAGGAGAATGACCAGGTTCAGCTAAAGATGAAAAGCAACAGTAGCTATGTTTCCATCTACCTATTTTTAATACACATTTTGGAATATCACATAAAAAAAAACATGCTCAATGGTAATGCCAAGATGAACATGGATTTTAAAAATGCACATAAATAAACGTATGTGCACAACTGAGTAGGGTAAAGAAAAAACATGCATAAACTAATGGAAACAAATAAATTTAAGCATGCACAAAGAAAAAAGTCCAGTGATTTTGTTTTAACAGTTTTTGTATTAAATAAAAATGGCATAATGGACAAACCAATGGACTGGCCACTTCGTAAAACATTTAAACATGTTGTTTTGGTCTTTCTAAAAGCTGCACTCCAAAAAGCATATAATGTCACTGTGCGTTCATTGCGTTTTTTCTTCTGAGGCTCAATTAATTCATCATGTAAGAAAAAGGCCCACTGTGGCTTCTCCTACAGCAGCAAATTACGTTTTTCTTTTTGATAACTGTCGCCCGTTTATAAGGATGCGATGATTTTCGATTTTGTTTAGGGCTGGGCAATATGGCCTAAAAAAAACAATAATAATTAAAGATTTTTATCTAACCTATATAACTTTATCATAATATATAATTATTTATAGGATATAGAAATGCTAAAAAAGAGCTGTAATTTAAAGATTTAACTTAACAAGACCTATATATAATTGCATACAAGACTTTTATAATAATAATATTGTAAATTAAACCATTTTATACAATTCAGAAGTGTGCTTCACAATTACAGTAAACTACAGTGAAAAAAAAACTCATTGCTCGTAAAAAAAATGCTTAAAAACCTTGTTTAAAATGATTAATTTTGTTTGTTTTCAATGAAAATGCATTCAGAGGTAATCTGAAGTTTCAAATATGCGTGTCTCATGGTGAATATGTGACTGAACTTTTTTGGCGTGCGTAGTTGTGCATTCGTGTTCTTTTTAATTTCAAAGAGCGCAACATTACTCAGAGATCTTCCCAGCTCACTGCCAATGTTGTTTGTGTCTTTCTATTGCAAATGCTGTGGGAACTACAGGAACCCAGAGAAGAGCGATGCATGTGTAAGCGTGAAAACCGATGTTCATTCAAAAAAACTTTTTTGCGAATAAGTCTAATTCGTACCTTTGGATGGAAACATAGCTAGTGACTCAAACAACCACTGACTACAACCAAGGTCTGCAGAAGAGCCTCTTTAAACACACTTCAAAACTTCAAGCAGGTGAGCTACAGCAGCAAAAGAGCAGCACACCTGTGATTCTAAAAAGTCACAAGGGCTCACCAAAATAGAAGCTTGAGAAATAAGTTGCCTGGTCTTGTGAGTCTTTATTTCTGCTGCAACCGTCAGATTGTAGGATCAGAATTTGGCATAAAATGTTGGTGGCGCAACGTTGTAGAGAATAGTTTTTAGTTTTTACATTAGGCCATTTGAACCCACAGTCTACCCTTGCTGACCCTGGGGAACCAGGCAATAACAAGGTGTACCTAATAAAGAGACTGGTGAGTGTATGATGAAATATTTAACCTTCCTTGAGATCACCAAAGTATGATTCAGCAGAATGTGGGCAGATGGACAATACAATCAAATAAGCTCTAGATTAAAGGGGAAAAAAAGGATTTATCCGGTCTCATTGAGGTCCATTCCTGTAAATCTCTCTCAAAATCAGATTCTGAGTGAACAATCATAGCTGATGAAATTCAATCAAGGTGCAATTACAGCAAATCCAAGATTAGATGTGCAGTACTCAATACTGAAAGACAAGAAAGATGAATTGTTCAGTGTTTGTCCGCACGTCCCTAGGCCAGTATTGATTGTAACGGACCCTGGAATAAACAAACAAGATCCTTTTTGTTTTCCTTTTAATTTACCAAGCCACCAATCCATATTTGCAAAGCATAAATATGCCCAGCATTATAAACCATACTTATTTTCGTTTCCCTCATGTTCTTCTATGTGCTTTAATACTTCAGGACACACAATGGCTTGCAGTGGACTGCAGGTCAGTTGTGCACAGATGAGTAAAGGAAATGACAGCGGAAAAAACAGAGGGTCATTCATTCTGCCAGTGTTTCTGCGGGGCAAAGATAACTGTGCGTCAGATAAAAAGCAATTCATTTTAATTCTTGGCTTTTCCCACAACAAACCGACAAATTGAACAACAGACAACCCACTGCTGCACTTTTAGATGTGCCAAATAGTGATTTTGGATCAGAAGCAGTGCTCCTATAGAGATAGAAGTTCTTTTTAAGAGTTATATAATAGCTATACCAGTTACAGTTGATTACAGTCAGCCGAGCCCTGTAGCATTACTAATTATGAAGAAAGTCTGTGACTTAAGGCAAGGCACATAAAAATAATCATGAATCATTCATGTCATGTTTTATGTCTCAACGCCCATGTGAGTGCTATACAATAAGTAGACTAATTGAATGATGACAAACTGCTATTAAAAGAGCAGCACTTAGCAGAGACTATTTGCACGTTTTAAAATGTACTTGGTAATGTAAAGACTTCAGATTTGTAAACACATTGATCAGTGAGTAAACCTCTGCTACTGTCTCAGCTGGATGGGTACAGACGTCTGTGGAAATCCACCAGTCTGCTGTCTCCTGCTGCTGTCGCCTTCACCAACAGAGTCTACAAAAACAAAACATACAACTCGAGTCAATGCTATTCTCAAAATGTCCACATTATGCTCATTTCAAAAGTTCACACTTGGATAATGCTTGACTATTTTAGCAGGTTTGGGATGCTGTCCCGGGAGAGAACCCTGAGCTCGGAGATAGATGAGCCCAAGGCTCCCGCCTGGTCAATAAGCATTAGAAGGGATCCGAGATCAGGCAGTTCTCGATAACTTCCCAGGAACAGACCGCCAACTGCGCCAGTTTGTACATAGTAGGTGCTTGTGATTTAACTTTTGTTGCATGTTTTTCGGATGTAGAAGGAAACTGGGGAACCCAGGGAAAACCCACACGAACACGGGGAGAACATAGAAACTCCACACAGAGTGTGTCAACTGGCTCAGTTGGCATTTGAACCAACCCCTTGCTGTAGGGCAACAGTGCTAGCCACTGAGCCACCATGTCGCCCAAGCTTAGAATTGAGGAGGCGGGAGAAGGGATGGATTGGGGGGGGGGGGGGGGGTGGGGGGGGGGGGGGGGGTTCCAAAACGAAGATGAGAAATGAAGTTTAGGCTGGATATCTATATTAAATTTGGAATGATCTGATTGGCTAGTTAGTGATTAGTGATAAGGATCAGCTGTAGTCAATCCTATCACATGCTCCTCTCGAAATTAGTTTGTGAAACTTCACTTAAAGTATATCCATTTCAAGTTCATCATGTTATTTTGGGTGTCTGCAGATTCTTTTTTTTCATACTGTACAATGCAGCGGGGTCTCTGTTTATTCTCTGCTGAAAATACTCAGACTTATTTTCTGCCTTTTTAATCTTCTGATTTTATTCTGTCGTTTTAGATTACAACGTTTTTTTGCATTTTTAAAAATGTTAACTTTCTGTACGAAACCTGGTTACATGCAGAAACCTGGTACTGAGGACGAATGTAGGTCTCAGGACATTGGAACTTCATGAGGGTGAGTAAATAATAACAGAATATTCATTTTGGGTTGTAGCTTTAATAAGTCTTTGTTTGAGTGAAGTAGAAAACATTTCAGTCATTTTTGACCACGATGAACACAAGTGTGACTTTTTGAATAAGCATTTAGATTTTTTTTTTTTTTTCCTCCGTTATAATTGGTGCACAAAAATTGGTTATTGGTAACCTCACAAAATTGTTTTTGGAGATTTTTATATTATTACTACTGAAGTCACATGGAATGTTTTGACAAGGATTTTTTGTTCCTTTTCCTGATTTTGAATGTCTTGGGACCATTGCTCTCTATAGAGGATGAGAGAGCTCTTGGATTTAATTTAAAACATCTTAATTTCTGTTTCAAAGATGGAACGAAGGTCTCAGGGGATTAGAAGGAAATGTGAGTGAATAAATTCATAATAGTATTTTTTATTTTCAGGTAAGATAACCCTTTAGACTCAAATTTTCAAACACAGCTTTATTAGATGTATTATAGTCCACCTTTCTGAAACATTTATGTTAAGAAAAAAAGTTTGTTGCGATTGGTGAACAATTTAGCCATAACATGGATTCTTCTCCAGAGACTTCACTAGCCATTGTATGGTATTACTGTACTTTCCAGAATATACTTTATGTATCTGAAATGTGCTGCATCTTATATTCCAAAGCACTTTGCAGAAAGCAGCATCATTTTTCCTTGCATTTGAAAAAAGCAGTGTAACACTGACATTGCAAAATCACCATAGACTGTGTGGAAATCACTCACCCAACCAGCCAGCCAGCAGGTGGGCGTTAGACAAATTTTGTCATGGTGAAGTAGCCAAGTCACAGATATTTAGCCAGGACTACAAATAATGGGTCTCATTCGGAAATTATTAATTCTTTTTATTTTTCTTCTTAATGAATCATCTCATTACAGGAGTAGTTCATCTAAAAATGAAAAGTCTGTTATTATTGCTTACCCTCATGTCATTGCAAATCCCTGAGACATTCCAATTAAGCTGCTGAAACATCTCAAGAATGATCAGTGGAAAGAGAATGTACCTGAGCGCAGCTTAGAGCTTCGCAGCAAAGGCTGTGAATACTTATGTGCATGTGATTTTTCAGGTTTTAATTTTTAATAAATTTGCAACAATTTCAAAAACTCTTTTTTCACATTGCCATTATGGGGTATTGTGTGTAGAATTTTGAGAAAATAAATGAATTTAATCCATTTAAAAACAAGGCTGTAACAAAAAAAAAGTGAAAAAAGTGAAGCGCTATGAATACTTTCCAGATGCACTGCAAGACAGAATAAAAAGACAAATGTGGGCAATTGAGACGCACACACTTCTGCTGTCTGCTGAGCGAGTACTGGAATTCCCATGTGAACTAACAAATCACACATTATGTTATCATTCAAAATGCAGCGTGGGTCATTTTATCTGAATTTATTTTTAAAGGTAAGCTCCTGTTACTGGTTTGATTACAATAAATACCAGGAAACGGCTCCTGGAGCTCCAAAAGTGCTGCTTGCTTATCTACAGTTTTCATTCAGAAAACACACACACACTCATAATTGGGGGAAAACTGCTATCTGTGGTCAAACACTTGATTGCTTTTTACAGAGATACTTGTAATGTAAGTTTTGTCTTGTTGATACAATGTGCGTCGTAGATGTTATGCGATGATAGATCGCTAAGCAACCTGTAGTCTGGCATATTTGTTACCCACAACATGAAATGATTGTATCTGGACAAAATCACATAATCGGTTATTGTAACTGTTTTTATAAAAAATGTGTAATCTTAACATGCTTAAGTTTTCCTATACAGTATGAATAAATTTTTTTTAAATGTAAAGTCAGGGTGCACGTTTACTAAGGGCAGTATGATGTATCGCAATTAGAATCAGCAGCGGAACATGCAAGTGTCATATTGCTCATAGTAAATGTGCAGCCTGATCTGATTCAAAAGATGTTGGATGCAAGTTGTTCTTACAGTTTTTATTGCACCAAATGTGTTTTTGAAATTGCGTATGATTACAGTTTAAAGTCCCATGGAATGTGTTGACAATATTTAAGGTTCCTTTTCTGGACTTCTAATGACTGTTGCTGTCTATGTAGGATGCTACATAGATTGCTCTGATTTCTTCTAAAATATCTTAATTTGTGTTCTGAAGATGAATGAAGGTATCAGGATAAGAACAACATAAGGGTGAGTAATTAATAGCAGAATTTTCTTTCTTTTGGCAAATCAATCCTTGGTAACTGCATTAGATGACCAAAGATGATGTTAAGGTAATTAATTTATTTAATGAATGGATAATAAAATATTGGTTGGACATATATTCGAAGCAAAATTTTTAGCATGTTTTATTGCATTAGATTTCAATCTGATTTAGGAAACACAGCAAGAGTAGTGAGAAGATGCAACTGCTCACATCAATCAGCTCCAGGTCATCTTTGGCATGCAGGTGGCGCAGGAGGTACCAACGTGCCACTGATGCTATTGTTTCAGATCCGCCTAAGGCTGGAGCATAAACAATCCTCTCCAACAGGCGACGGGTTTCCCTACAGAAAAACAAACCGTAATCAATCTGATCCTGACCCAATTTAACCTCCGTTAAAGAAAGGTGGCATATTTCATTTTTAACCCTTGTGTGCTGTTGGTTATGTTTTCATCCGCTCTGGCTCTGGGGTGAGTGTTGAGTCTTAATTTGGCCACAACTTTCTCTGTGTTTCAGCAAATGGGATGAGTTTTGGTGACCAATCTTTTTTTGACACATATTTTGGGAAAATGCTTTGAACATTTTTAATAATACAACAATACACTCTGGGCAAATTTAATACCTTTCATTATGTTGGTGGCTGTTTTTGCCTCATTGACATCCATTATAAAGACATTTTTGATTGCAAAGCCATGACACTGTTTTATTATGTACAGTATGCATGATTGTTGGTGCTTTTCCCTGTTGGGAAGAGGTACAATATGTTATTTTTACTGTTGATCATTAGTTGGCAATGCTAGCTTAGATACTGGCTTTAAATTATATGGTTATTTGGAGTATACTGTAGTGTGTGTGTTTGCGTTTTTAAGTGTGAGAGAGCCCTTTGCGCAGTTACATTGGTATGCTTGAGAAAAATCAAAAACAAGCAGCTCAGCTTTCAGAACACAGTAAACATAGTAAGTGTATTTATGCATGCACCCTATAATTGTTGTTTTAGCCCATAGAACTCCATATTAAAGTCAAATACTTTTCTGCACAGGCCTATCTAAAGGGTTAATGCTACCAACTGATGATCAACAATATAAATTTAATGTTGTACCTCTTTTTTTAACAGAGAAAACACCAACAATCAAGAACGCATGATTATTTGCTGTCATGGTTTTGCAATCCAAACATGTCATCATAATGGAAATCAATGGGTCAAAAACTGCCATCAATATAAAAAGGGTCGTCGATTTGAACAGTACACAAGGTTTAAATAGAATAATAACAATGCAATTCCAAGGTAAAGCAAACAATGAAACGCAAACATACTGTATGGCACAAAACAGGTCAAAGTGATCTGGCATGTTGATTTGAATACCATGGTGACAATAAAAATGACATTAACCCAAAAGAGGCTTATTTAAAAATCTTCTACCTTGCGCCCATCTTCAGGGAGAACTGCAGTAAGACTTGGAAAAGAAGAGCGACTGGTGATTTGCCCATTTTTAAGACTTCGCTGGTGGCTTCAGAAACCAGATCCTTCCAATCAGAAATGCCAACACCTGCCTGTAGTCAGAAGTGGAGTTAGATATATTTAACTTTAGTAGTTTTGGTGTTTCAACTTTGTAAGATAGAATGAGCAACTAAAAACAAAAGTCTTACGAAACAAGAATTTTAGATGTATTTTAGCTGGCAGAGTTCAGACTAATATATGACTGAAGTCGGGATACGCTGAAGGCTGACGCACTTTAATTAAAAGTAATGAAAGGCGAGCCACAAAGTGTCTAATTCAATTTAACAGGCAAAGCTGCAGTCAGCTAAAATGAAGGCAATAAGCCGACAGTTAAAGACGGAGGGGAGGAGGAGAGACAAAAAACAAGAGGGAGAAATTGTGCAAGAGAGAAGCCTGAAGGTGCTGTAAGGAGATTAGCTCAAAATTATTGTCCTCTTTTATTAGCCATCACACAGACACTAGCAGCAAAGAGCAAGGGGAAAAGTCACAAATGTGTCAAATTTGAAATGTAAATATTTGCCATTGCTAGATATTTGTTTTGAGTGAAATGTTTATTTGTTTTTATGTTAGAAATTTCTAATAAGAATATAAGAGTGTTTATTTGGAGAAAATGAAAATCAGGTCAGTAGAAATCTGTTTTTTTATTTTTACTTTTATGTACTTCACATACACTCACTGGCGACTTTATTAGGTATAGCTTTCTAGTACTGGGTTGGACCCCTTTTGCCTTGAGAACTGCCTTAATCCTTTATGGCATAGATTCAACAAGGTACTGGAAATATTCCTCAGAGATTTTGGTTTCTATTGACATGATAGCATCACGCAGTTGTTGCAGATTTGTCGACTGCACATCCATAATGCGTATCTCCAGTTCCACCACATCCCAAAGGTGCTCTATTGGATTGAGCTCTGGTGGCTGTGGAGGCCATTTGAGTACATTGAACTCATTGTCATGTTCAAGAAACCAGTCTGAGATGACTCGCGCTTTATGACATGGTGTGTTATCCTGCTGAAAGTAGCCATCAGAATATGGATACACTGTGGTCAAAAAGGGATGGACAGGGTCAGCAACAATGCTCAGGTTGGCTGTGGCATTGACAAAATGCTCAATTAGTCCTAATGGACCCAAAGTGTGCCAAGAAAATATCCCCCACACTATTACACCACCACCAGCCTGAATCATGATGCAAGGCAGAAAGGATCCATGCTTTCATGTTACTGATGCCAAATTCTGATCCTACCATGCAAATGTTGCAGCATAAATCGAGACTCATCAGACCAGGCAACATTTTTCCAATCTTCTATTGTCCAATTTTGGTGAGCCTGTGCGAATTGTAGCCTCAGTTTCCTGTTTTTAGCTGACAGGAGTGGCACCCGGTGTGTTCATCTGCTGCTGTAGCCCATCTGCCTCAAGGTTGGATGTGTTGTGCGTTCAAAGATGCTCTTCTGCAGACCTCGGTTGTCACGAGTGGTTATTCGAGTTAATGTTGCCTTTCTATCAGCTGGAGTTGCTGCCATGTGATTGGCTGGTTAAAAATTTTTTGCTAACGCGCAGTTAGACAGGTGTACCTAATAAAATGGCTATGAGTATAGTATTCTTGACACATACTGCATTATATTTTTCTTTCTGCTGATATTTAAGAACTATAAACATGGGACATTTTATACTGACTAGTTATTTTCTGCAAATGCACGTACCTACACATCGTGGAACCAGCACCACTACCTGCTTTACACTTTTATACACACATACACTTATTTAACAACACACTTTACATGCCAATTTGCACATAACA
>CAIGQQ010004836.1:277369-293691 GCA_903798035.1 Danio albolineatus
AAATACTTTTCTGAAATTATATTATTGAGGTATATTACTGAGGAGAACGTCAAAATGTGTGAATATAAAACCAACTTCACCCCAATGCCAGTTTTGGGGAAATATAATTCCTGCACCCGCTGGCCTGTCAACAACTACGCTGGACAAAGTGCATGTCTCCATAGAGTTTTCTAATTGGTCAATGACATGATCTAATGTTATATCTTTTTGGTGCGCGTTCATGACTGCGTAGCTTTGGACGGCAGGGAGGGATGTAAAATTTCTAAGCTATTATGCTAATGCTAGCATTCTGGCAGATCACCTACTGCACCTTTAATTTTAATTTAACTGATAAATTCTTTTAATCAATTTAATAATTAACTTTGATGGGCCACAAACCTGTAAATGAAGCTTTTATATTTGAAACTCTTTTTATTAGAAAATGACATACAGAATATGTAAATGAAAAAAAAGATTGATTCAAAGCTTTTGAGAATCAATACTGAATTGACAACAGCCCTAAATAAAACTGATGCATGTTCAATATTGTATGACTGACTATTGACATATGTCTGCTATTGACATTTCTAGAAATAAACAATGAACCCCGGTTTATAAGTGGTGAATTATTGAATAACAACACACAAGTAAAAAGTGCTCTTCTGCCTATGTTTGATTTATATTTGCACATTTATTCATTTTTGCACAGTGACAGCCTGTGACCTGCTCCCACTCTAACGTTACATTGAATATTGGGTCTGAAATAGCGTGTAGGAATGGCTTCAAAACAACATTGGCACTGTTTCATTGACTGTGAACAATGTTGTATTTTATAGTCATTGGCCGATTATATGATTTCACTATTTGGAATTTGCAAAAAATACTTTTCTGAAATTATATTATTGAGGTATATTACTGAGGAGAATGTCAAAATGTGTGAATATAAAACCAACTTCACCCCAATGCCAGTTTTGGGGAAATATAATTCCTACACCCGCTGGCCTAAAAAGTTTTCTAACTGGTCAATGACATCTAATGTTATATCTTTTCGGTGCACGTTCATGACTGAATAGCTTTGGACGGCAGGGAAGGGATATATAATTTCTAAGCTATTATGCTAATGCTAGCATTCTGGCAGATCACCTACTGCACCTTTAATTTAATAATTTATTTTAATTAATTTAATAATTAATTTTGATGGGCCACAAACCTGTACATGAAGCTTTTATAATTGAAACTATTTTTATTAGAAAATGACATACAGAATATGTAAAAACTAAATAAATAAAAATGGAATGAAAAATTAAAAAAAAAGATTCAAAGCTTTAAAGAATCAATACTGAATCAAAAACAGCCCTAAATAAAACTGTGATGCATGTTTAAATATTATATTACTAACAATTGACATATGTCTGCTATTGACATTTCTAGAAATAAACAACGAACTATTATTAATTAACTATTATTAGTGAATTATTAATTAAAAGATAGATCTGTACACAAAACTCTTTTCATTAGAACGAGGTATATAAAATAAAAAATAAATAAATTGATTGATTGACTGACAGCTTTTAAAAATCAATATTGAATCAATCACAGGCCTTGTTAAATGCGTCCGATGAATCTAGCCATTTACCTCAACATCCCAGGGAAAGAATAATTTGTTACTCACCAAACATGGTGTGAGCGCCAAAAGTGCCAGTCGGAGCAGGCTGCTCATCTTGCCGCTGTGGTCCCCGAGCTGAGAGGCCAGCTGAAGACTCTGTTTATACGCCACCGAAGCCTGAGCCAGCAGACCCTGAGAGCGGTAAACCTCTGCCAGCCACTGACAGACAATGGGATTAAATCAACAACTCTGCTTCACACAAAAATATGAACATTTACACATCATTTATTCACCCTCCAGCTGTACCAAAACATTTGTGTGTTTCTTTCTTCTGTTGAAGCCAAAAGAAGATATTTTGAAGAATGTTGTAAACTGGTAGCCATTCATATCCTTAGTATGAAAAAAATAAAAATATAACCAAAAGAAAGAAACTCAAACCAGTTTAAAACAAGTGGAGGGTGAATAAAATAGGGCTGGGTTTTGTGACCCCCAGAATTACAATCCCCCAAATAGGAATTGAGTTTGAGACCATTTAAAAGGTTTTATGAAATGAACTTATAACATGAAGTCCTGACCTTGAGGAATAAAACAGCAAACCTAAAAGTTGTTTGTCTACATGCAGTAAGAAAATCTGTCTGACCCCAAGCCCCCATCAGTGAAATAATTGGTCTACGTACATGCCAGGCAGACACAGATGTGTGATTGGCCATGACAGCAGCACTGAGCTGATCCAGCACTGCCGGAGGAATGCAGCTACCAGTCTCAGACAGCAGGAGGCGCTCGCACTGGACCTGCCTCAACATCAGGAACACGACTGGATGCTCCGGAGACACACTCAAGACCTAACAGATAAGGAGACAAATCATTAAATGTGCAGTGTAATTACACGCTACTCATAAAGTAGATGTAAAACAATGTTACTATTGTAATAAACTTATTGCTTCTGGGTTACATTTTTATTACATTCATACCATCACGTTTTTTAAAAGCAAATTATTTAAAAGAGGCATACACTCATACTTTTTTGCATAAGGTCTAGTAGGTAGATGCTACATTTACTTTGAAACTACATTTACTGTCTATGAAGGATGAAGGAGCTCTTGAATTGAATCTAAAATATATTTATTTGTGTTCTAAACATAAATGAAGGGCTCAGGGGATTGGAGCGACATGAGGGTGAGCAATTAATACCAGAATTGTATTTTGGCTTCAAGTTGTTGGGGAGATTTTCTTGGTTTTAAGCCCAGTTTAACACTGATTAAAACTATTGTTGCGGACCATGCTGCAAAGAATTAAAGCAGTTCTGAGGACCAAAGTCATTATGCTCACAAAACTCCACATATCCAAAATGTGTAGACATCTAGGTCCAGTGGTGGAAAGAGTACAAAAAAATTGTACTCAATTACAAGTACTGTTACATTGCTGAAATTTTACTCAATTACAAGTAAAAGTACTGGTGTTAAAAAGTACTTAAGTAAAAGTACAAATTACTCTTCATAAAAACTACTCAAATTACAAATTACAAATTACTTTTTTCTAAACATTATATATACACACACACACACACACATACATATATATATATATATATATATACATATATATATATATATATATATATATATATATATATATATATATATAAAGTCACAAATTTGTTGTAAGTCTTCTTACTATTGTGTTTTATAAAACACTTTTGTAACTTTATAAACAGTATTAACTTATCCCAGTGTCATGGCATAACAAACAGCAGCGTTTCTGCAGATATCATAATGTCAGACTTAAGACTTTTTAAGACCTTTTTAAGACCATTAAGCATTAAATTTAAGACCTACATTACAATATCAAAAACACGCAAGGAAAAATGCAAAAACACAAAATTTGTGGTAAAATAAAATTATTTAAATTGAACAGTACTAAAGAGAGGTTAAATGCACTATTGAACAACATCTTAAGAATAATTGATACTTTTGCCTGGCGCCGCATCACGCACCTCCGCTGACTGCGCGTACCTCGCGAAACAGACACCTTAAAGTCAAACGAATAAACAGAAGTAGAAAGTTTCCAGATTTTAAAACAAATTATTTATTATATTTTATTCATTCATTTTCTTGTCGGCTTAGTCCCTTTATTAATCAGGGGTCACCACAGCGGAATGATCCGCCAACTAATCCAGCGGATGCCCTTCCAGCCGCAACCCATCACAGGGAAACATCCACACACTCTCATTCACACACATACACTACGGACAATTTAGCTTACCCAATTCACCTGTACCGCATGTCTTTGGACTGTGGGGGAAACCGGAGCACCCGGAGGAAACCCACGCAACCACGGGGAGAACATGCAAACTCCACACAGAAATGCCAACTGACCCAGCCGGGGATCGAACCAGCGACCTTCTTGCTGTGAGGCGAACGTGCTACTCACTACGCCACCGTGGCGCCTTTATTAAATTTTATATTTATTATATACAGTGGGTAGCACTCTCGCCTCACAGCAAGGTCACTGGTTCGAGTCCCGGCTGGGTCAGTTGGTGTTTCTGTGTGGAGTCTGCATGTTCTCCCTGTGTTGGTGTGGGTTTCCTCCGGGTGCTCCGGTTTCCCCCACAGTCCAAACACAGGCGCTTTAGGTGAATTGGGTAAGCTAAATTGTCCGTATTTGTGAATGAGTGTGTGTGGGTTACAGCTGGAAGGGCATCTGCTGCGGAAAACATGCTTGATAAGTTGGCGGTTCATTCCGCTGTGGTGACCTTTTTTTTTTTTTTTTTTCCCACTCAACAATTCACACATTACTGCCTGGCTAGTTTCTGTCCTCTACTTTTAAGCTAAAGAGGGAATAATGGTCCAACAATCCTTTTATCCTAAATCCTAAAACCTTTTTAACAAAACACTTTCCTCTCCATGGCTGCTGCAATTTCTAGCCAAGAATTATTGGTAATCTGGTTCTCTATGATGATCACGCATGATTGGATCGTTAAGATGTCTGTACAGTCGTGCCTGTTTCAGACAAAATCTTTTCAAAGTGTTTCATATTCAACTCAAATCAAACGCGGCGCCGAAATTATGTGGCACGCGCCCAAAGCGAAACCTCCACAAACACAGTGATGACGTCACATTCGCTCGCGCACTGGGCTCAGTAACAGAAAGCTGATTGGCTATTGCATGTTGGTCTCATTTGTAGTTTTAATACCGCAAAATTACATTAGGACTAGTGAAACAAAGAACTACAACACCACGAAAACCAAGCAACAACAAAAAATAATTTAAATGAGCATTAGATGTAGCGTTACATAGACATCAGAAAAAAAACCTGTGCAAAAATATTTAAGACCTAGAACAGCAAATTTAGGACTTTTTAAGGCCAAAAATCTATATTTTTAAATGTTAGACTTTAAGACCCCGCGGAAACCCTGCCGGATGGCACAGCAGAGGGCAGGGTTTATCAACTTATTTTATGCGCTTTTTGGATATGCACATAAAAAACGGTTGATGGAAACGCCGTGATGAGCATATATTTTGAAAATGTGAGTGAATGGACAAACCAACAGGCTGAGCACATTGTAAAACATCTAAAGTGTTGTTTTGGTCATTCTAAAACGCCTTAACCATTTCAGAATTAGTGTTATTATAATATTAATTACCGCCAGAATTGTCATGAGCGTCTTTGCTCCGTGTCTCACGCCTTCAAACGCCAGCGCGCGTTCACTGCGTGTCAGGATTGCCTTCAGAGGTGCACGTCATTTAATAAATGAATATTTTCACGCAACTTCTCCTTTACTTTTGACATTTGGCGCCAGTTAATCAGAAAGTGGCGATTTTGTTCTCTTCGACTTGTTGGACGGAAACGCTGCTTTATTCGCACGTCTTTTATGCACTATTCCAGTTTTGGGCATAAATTTAATTAGCATTTTTAGATGATAACATAGCCATTCACACTGCATCAGCACAGCTGCCCCCTTTCTTCCCTATGTACCTGTGGGTGAACAGCTCCTCCGGGTGTGGCCATGGGCATTCATCCTCTGCTATTTCTTCCTCTTTTCTGTGTTTTTCAGATTCATTATTGCTGTCTTGAATCTCCTTAACAGCCGATAACTTTGTGACTGTATGATGACGGTCAGCTCACGTAAATCTGCAGAAGCCTGAACTTGTTTTTTTGGTTCAAATAATGTACCAGGATTTTCATTGGTCCGTCAAGATGAGATTTGTTTATTGGCTACCGAAGTCAGTGGTTGAAATATTAATTATATTACAGTACTCTGTAACGAACTATCATTTTAAAAGTAACGAAGTAGATTACTCAGCTTAATTTGTACTCAAGTACAAGTAAAATTACAGCCTTAAAATTATACTCATGAAAGTACAAATACTCAAAAAATGTACTTAATTACAGTAACGTGAGTAGTTGTAATTCGTTACTCCCACCACTGGTCACACTTTATTTTGATGGTCCGTTTGTTAAAGAGCCCATATTATGGGTTTTTGAAAATGAGCTTGCATGTAGTATGTACCACAGCTCCAAGTAAAGTGAAATGTCCAGCTAAGGCTTAAATCTGAAAGTGCACAGTGTTTAAAACTATTGATTCATCTATAAAAGAGTCGACTCATCGTTCTTCAAATGAATCGTTGTTATAACGAGTCTTTAGCCGTTTCGGCATGACGTGAACAAGAAACATAAGCCCCGCCCACTAGCTGCGTGCGCAGATCCCGGGAAAGTTGAAACTCCCCGGCCCCACCCACAGACAGGAAGAGAAAGTGGAAGATGACAAGCACTGTATCGCATTTAGGTTAAATCATGTTACGTGGACGCAGTGCTCTGAAGTGTGAGGGGAAAGTTGTGCTCTTTTCCCTTCCTAAAGATAAAGCTGTGAGAGTCAGTGCGTGAGGCATTTTTGCAAAAATAAACCTCGGCATTAGCCCAGCTTTGTGCTGTGTTCCCTCTGAGGAGTGCTTCTAAAATCTACACTTTTACAACGGGGGATTCGCCGGCCGTCATTAATGGAAGGAGCATGGAGAGCACCGGGACATTTCCCAGTGGCCTGACGGCTAATCTGGCCTGCCACCGTGAATCTGCCGTGCACCCTCTATCGAACCTCTCCTTCTTTCCCCATTTCAACGTAAGTGTGATTAAAACTGTTGCCTCGCTGTTTTCTCTAGCTTGCAAATTATGTATTTAATTGTGTTTTGAAAACGCGACGCGTGTCACTTTGTTTACGGATTAAAATGCGTTTGTGAGCTCGTATCCCTTTGCTGTTTGTCGTTGCTATGGCCACCATGAGCTGTTCCTACTCACGCGCGGTGTTCATGCGTCGTAATGGGTCAGCTTTTGCTGCTGTGTGCATTAATACTGAATGTCTGTCGCTGTTTTTTTAGTTATGGTTAACAATAGAGTAATATGCTGGGAGATTGGGGTGGTTGAGTTCGGGAGTGAGCTGTCTTAACTCCTGTGAAGCGTGTTTTGGGCGCTGCAATCGGACCAATGTTGGTGACCGGGGGGTGATTTTCCGGGAGAAATAACAAATCGGGATGGTGTTGTTAGATGGGTCTGAAATACGGGCTACTCCTGGGAAAAACAGGAGTGTTGGCAGGTATGCTCACGTATTCACTATGCCGTGATGGGCATTCTCTCTCGCTGAGCGCTGTCGACCCATCGCAACAGACTGGGTCATCGACTCATCGGTCCAATCAGCGCAGTTTAGCGACGCGCTAAGGAGTTGTTTGGTAACAAATGAATCGATGAACGATTCATATGGGAGTCGCTGGGATAATGAGGTAAAAATAAATGCAGATTATAAGACAATGAATGTGTTTTTTGACCTTGCATGCATATCAGCCTGTTGATGAAGACCCCCAAAACCAAAATATGACCTTTTTTAATGTACAATATGGGCTCTTTAAATTTAGGTTACATTGCAACTAATTCTCATTAGATTATAAGTAGACTGTTAGGTTGGGGTTAGGGTTAGGGGTTGGGTTAGTGTAAGTTGACATGTACTTGCAAAGTTTCTTATAGTCAGTTAAGTGTCTGTTGAATGTCAGTATCAACAGATATTAAGTAGACAGTCTACTAATACTCAAATGGACCATTGAAATAAAGTGTTACCGACATCTAATCTGACAACCTTGTAAAAACTGGCAACGTGGTAAATATTATATTAAAAAAACATATTTCTTTGGCATGCTCACTGGTATAACCCAACATATTTAGACTACACTGCAGTACTACAAAACCAGTTAATTCAGGTCAATGATTCCCAATCATGTTCCTAAAGGAAATACCAACTAAACACACTTTAATTATCTAATAAAGAACTTTACTAGATTACTAGAAGCTTCCAGGCAGATGTTTTGGGACATGTTAGCGCTAAACTAAGCTAAAAAGCTAAAGCTGCAAGACATTGGTCTGTCAGTAGCAGAACTAGATACCCTTGCACTACAGATACACTCCTAGTGTAAGAGCACTAGTGTTTTGAGCAGACAGCCACAGTAGATGAATGGATATTAGAAAGACAGTGCCTTGTTAGCTAATGAAATGGGTACATCTGAAGCCCTAGAACAGGACAAACTGTCTGTGCCTGCATCTATGCCTAAATCAGGCAGGAGTAAATAAGGGACAGCATAGCACTCACACAGAGAGAGAGTGTGTGTGTGCATGTGTGTGTTTGTACCTGAGAGCAGAGAGTCTCCGCCTGGTCATAATGGCCGCTCAGTTTGAGTCCAGTCACAGCCTGCTGCAGCATCCACCCCTCCAGAGCCTGAGCCAAGAGCCCGTCTTCTCCCTGCAGACCCTTCACTGAGAACAGACCACACACACAACACAGCTATTGGATTAGTTTATTTACTTTTAAACACCTCTAGCACATCATGTGATATTTTGCATCTCAGAATGAATTGCATAAACTATACAGTTAACAAAGTTAAACATTTTCAAAATATCTATTAAAAACACTTAAAATTAGAGGAACACTCCACTTTTTTGGATATAGGTTACTGAATTAAACTGTTGAGTTTTGGTATTTCTGAATCCATTCAGCTGATCTCTGGGTCCGGCTAGAGCACTTTTAGCTTAGCTTAGCATAAATCACTGAATCGGATTAAACCATGAGCATCTCGTTCAAACGTTTAAAAAAACATTTAGATAAATTTCCTATTTAAAGCTTGATTATTACACCAGAATGAGAAAATAGTTTGTAGCCATACTGGCCTAGAAAATAGCAACTTTTAATCAGTCTTCATACACATTGTTACTACAAAAGAGTCAAGCTTTCTATTAGAAAATTCCCTTTTTTTTAAATTTTTGAGCAAGTTGCTAATGGTCTAATCTGATTCAATGATTTATGCTAAGCTAAGCTAATTCAAAAATGATAAAATTCAACAGTTTAACTCAAGAAAACTTGTAAAATGAGTCTATTTTGAAAAAAAAAGACAAAAATTTAACAATACATTTAGGTGATACATAATACCTTAAAAAATAATTTAGCAAATAAACTATTGTCTGTTTATGCTAAAAACAGTGCAGTCCAGTAAAATATGCCTAACATTCATTTTAGTCTGAAAGGCATGATTGTGGTTCTTCACATTTTATAAATAAAAATCCAGGGGTAAGTCTTGGTATGACCTAAAATAACATACATGGATTTAAAATTAGCAAAACCATTTTTTACACTAGGATTTAATTCATACAACTTATTTTTGAGCCACTCATCCAATTTCATCGTCCACGTGTCACTAATTTAAAAAAAGTTTATAACAGGTTTTATATCAGAGAACGGAATTTAACTTGGTGAAGTATTCAGGTTAAGCGCCACTTTTGCGGCGATATCTCATGACCAGTGTGATCTGGAACCCAGCAGAAGAAGATACTGAATTTTTTCTTGGTTAACAGTCTTCTTTACACATAACACACAGCATTTAACAGCATAAACAATACTATTGAAAGAAGTCTCTTTTAAGCTCCCCAAGGATGCCTTCATTGGAAAAAATACCATACATACTATTGTTATGGTGTACACTAACTAAACACTCTTATTCTCACTGACCTTTTTCGGACACCAGGGCCATGTGTGCCCTCTCCAGATTTTCTCTGCGAGGGGCGGAGCCTGTGAGGAAGCATGCAGTGTTCTCTGTGTGACAGGCAGCCATTAGCCCTGCCCATCCAGCAGGATCATCTGCGTTTATCAAACAGAGAAAAAGACAGAAGACACACAGATCAGTCTTACACTGAATCACTGTCATCCTACCTTTGACACAGATAAATATTTCATCTGGCTGATATATTGGCGTCTTTAGTCTCCACTTTTTATATCTCTGAATACAGTCTTGGCTCTTACTCCTGCTGACTCCTACTGGCGTTTACTGAGTTCTCAGTATCCAAATGGAACTTTGTCATTATTATGGTTATAGAAGTGTGTGTTCTGGCCAAAACTACATTAACACGTTTGTGAACAAGAAGCCGAAGCTCATTACAACAGTTTGACATAAATCTTTACTGTGTTGCGTATTACAGGTTGCCCACACTTTAAAGCCAACAATCCAATCAATTCGGAAGTGAACAAAAAGTCCCGCCCTTTAAATATTATATCATTCCCTATTGAGAAGAATAGATAATTGCATTTTCTGCAGAGCAAATAAATTTTAATGACTTCTCCAGTGCTGTAAATAAGTTTAAATGAGCCTTTAAGTAAACAAAAAGTAAAATACATTCAACATACACAATTTCATTTAGTCAAAATAAATACAAGAATAAAGAAACGCTGTGCATACTCATGTAAGAGTGGATTATATATATTTTTAAATATTATATTTGATATATAGATATAATTACTGCCTATTTTAGACATATTCTTTATAACAGAACGTTCCACTTTTGGACAGTGGAAAAGGAATAAAAGAAAAATACGTATTCTTGATATTAAGCTCACAAATACAAATCAAAATTGTTTGATTCTTCATAAGTCACATGACTTAAGCACTTTGGTGTTGTTGTAAAAATCAAAATGGGCGAAAAGAGAGGAGAGCCCAGACCAGGAGACTCGAAAACAAGCAGAATCCTTTTATTGAGACGTGTCGGTTAATCTGCAGTCATACAGCGTCTTCAAGAAGTCCATGCGTCTACAGAGCCTACTGGAGGTCTGCAGTCTGCGAGTTTTATCACGAGTCTAAAGTGAGACAAAGATGTCCTGTCTATATTGTCTTCTTAGGAGGAGGGGAGATTGCTAAGCAAAGGATGCAAATTAAGTATGGGAGTCAGCATGAAAAACCAGCATATAAGTGTTAGAATCCTGCTCAGCTCCTGGCCACATGAGTTCTTTGATCAACTAAAGACAAAAGGCAGAATCGTTGAGACCATTTGCATTACTCTGGCTCAGGCAGTGGTCAGGGAGACAAAGGTTTTAATGTCCCTCATGGCCTGGCTGTTAATTAAATTATATGATTAAAAACCAATGAGTATAACTTTTCAGCTATATGTAGATTATTGTTAATTTGAAATGGTATTATATAAATTTATATTCCCACATTCTTCATGAGTCACATGACTTAAGCACTTTGGTGTAAACAAATACTGCACATAAATTAATATTGCCTTTTACATAATGTGTAATGTACAATCAAAAGAGCTAATCATCACACCACTACAGCTGTGATTAGAAAATGTGCTTTCGATAGAAATATAAAGATTGTCTTTACCAACCAGAAGTGGATACTCTTTTTAATGCTCTCTTAGCACTTAAGTATGTAGTTTTATAATGATCTTCCATTTAAAAACCTATCTGAATGTCCGTTTGGCATGCAACTTTTGCCATTTGGATATTTCCACATTCGAGTAGATCGGATTTTGTCTTGTATGAGCCAAACATCTGTTCAGAGACATTACAAAAAAGACAACCGACTTTCTTGAAAGGGGATTTTGATCTGCATCCTGAGCCTTAAATAGTCTAAAATTGTTTCTGTTGTCTACTAATTGTCTGGTTTATGGAATGATGAGATCTGGGGTCTTGAAAGCATATTTTTTTGGAGTTTTTTAGTTAGTGGCTCCATTTGCCAGTGAACAGAACTGCATGATTCTGGATAAACTGGAAATGGAACATTTTTTTTTAATGTTTGTATGTTTAAAATAGAAACATTATGAATCTCTCAAACTAAACCAAGTAACCCAATCTAAAAACTAAACCAAGTAACATTTAATTTACTAGATAAAGGATCGTAAAAAGTTACAGTGTATTTAAAAATATGTTATTTTTTTGAATTATAATAATTTTTCAGTCATTTTGACACTTTTTTTTTTAAACGAGCAAAAGAGTACGTCATGTTTAACATTAACTGCTGTTTTAAAAAGTTATTTAATATCACTTTGACATGCAATTTGTGTCATTTTTTGTGATTTGGATATTTCCACATTCAAGTAGACATGATTTAGTCTTGCATGAGCTTAAAAAAAACTGTTCAGAGGCGTTACAAATATGGCTGCCGGCATTCCTGTAAAGGTACTTTAATCTGCATCCTGGGCCTAAAACGATCTAGTATTGCGGTCTACTATTAGCCTGAATTATGGAATTATAGCTGCATGACTCAGGATACACTGAGATAGATGTTTTCTTTGTTTAAAATAAAGAAAGATTACGATTCTCTGACAAACTGAATAAACTAACATTTAATTTATGAGAAAATCATTTAAACATTACTGTGTATTAAGGCAGTGTATTTATAAGATGTTTTAATTATTTGATTAAATTTTTTAAATCACTCTGAATTAATAGCTTAATACTTGCGTGGTTGAAAAGATCAAAAAACGAAGCTAACTTATAACTAAGAATGACGTAAGCTCTCTCTGGATCAATAACAAGAGTACGTAGATATCAATGTTTGCTGTGATCATACATGTTACAGGCTAAAGCAGATCATGTGACTGTCTGAATTCAGATCTTGAAATATTGTGGATTACTCATGCAGCTCAACCTGAATACTGATTCAGGTTGTCTGAAATTATCTAGACAATTTCCATGAGAGCAACCTGAATCTCTTTAGTCAGATGCATCATAGTGATACACAACATAAGTGAAGGACACAGGAAGACTGGGGCTCGGTTTACCTGGGCAAAGCAGCACGGCTCTCTGGATTGTTTTCAGAGCATTACGTCTTCTGTCCTCGCCAGAGTGCCTGCCTGAGGCCAATTGATTCACTCCACTGTACAGCAACGCCCTCTGCAGATGGAAACATTTCAGCTCTTACACACACATCTCACATCCACAATCATCCACTAATGTTAAAACCTGTGTGAAATCAATATTAACAATGTTGATTTTGCTAGTGCACATTGTTATTCTTTAAGTGAAAAATCAATAACATTTTATTTTTAGACAATCTTGAATCAAAATCATTTGCGATTAGAGTGGCAGTTCTTGTCTGTGAAGTTTGATGGCTTCAGCCACAATAATCCTAACCATGCCCACTTTACTTCTAGTGTGCTGCAAGGGAATTATGCACAAAAAAAGCCCCACCTCCTACTCAATTGTCTATTTAAAGGTCCCGTGAAATTAAAATAAAGGTTTTTAGATGTTAGAATCAGTATGTTAGTTTTAAGGATATCTATTAGATATTGTGCTCCAAAACAGTGACAAAAATCACGTTCAGAAGATATAAAACTGATATAAATATCCAAAGTTTTTCACGTCACCTCATAATTCCATCTCTCATCTATTCTTGACCAATCAAATGCTCTTTGGTGTCTGACATGACCTGCCCGCTTCTTGACTATTCTCACTTGCTTTTTATTTGATGCGCTTGAGCTCAACCACACTGTAAAAAAATCCAACTTACAAATTGTTAACTCTAACTGTAAGTTAGGTGGACATATTTTTCAGCTCAGAGTTGAATTTACTCATAAAAATGATTTAACTGCATGTTTGTTCAATGAAAGTAAACAATAAAGTTGAGAAGACTTTTAAATATCCATATTCATATCTATAATAAATAAAAAGTTGAGTTACCTTAAAATTTTAAAGCAACCGGCTGCAAAAACGTTTTGAGTTTATTAAGATTCAGTGTTTGAAGTTGTGCCAAATTATTTTGGAAAGTATAATTGACTTACACCAGCCTTTACGGTCAACTTAAAAAAAATATTTGGCACAACTTCAAACACTGAAGCTTAATAAACTCACAATTTCTGTGCAGCCGGTTGCTATAAAATTTTAAGTTAACTCAACTTTTTATTTTTTACAGTGCACTCTCACTGGCAGAGTGGTAATTTAAAAAAACGCTGTTGTGGGTTTTCTTTAAAAGGGAGGAGCTAATCTATGTTCCACCCTCTCTTTATGTTTCAGTTGAGATTACGTCAAACATTATATTAAAAAAATGCACATTTCATAGCACTTCACGAGACATTAAAGTTAGAAGCACACTGAAACACACTGAGATAGAAGTCTCAGCAACTTCCGGACTTTAAGTTACCTTTCCAAGCGTCAGGCTCGCTTGACATGCCACACTGCCAGCCACAGCACCTCCCTGAAGAAAATTGGAAAAATATAACAAAATCAGATATTTATGCACTGGCCAGAGTGACATCTCCATGTCTAATAGGTGAACTATTCCTTTATGAAGCTAAAATTTAGTAGGAATACTCACATCAGCTTTATTGGGGCAGTACTGTGGGACCAGTCTTGAGAGAAGAGCCCAGAGTGATGGATTTCCTGGGTTCCTACAAAAACCCATATAATTAAAATAATGTCTATCAGAAGAAAGGAAGGTATGTTCAAGTACATTGTTTTGACATCTGGGTTAATTAAATAAATGCAATGATTCATAGGTTAATTAGATTAAAGAGTCTTCCCTTTAACAGCTCTTTTCACATCTTAGTACTATGCAAATTAAAGGAGGACATTGAAAGGTCACTTGCTTTAGCACAAATAAAGAAGAGCATTTAATTTAATCAAAGTCCTCAATCCTCCACTCAACTAGACAAATTCAGGCCAGACGAATGTTCGATAATTGAAGTGTCTGAACTTCAGCTCAACGGCAAACAAATTAATTTAGTCTATTCTGAGTCCAGCTCTAAACAGATTGGACCATTGCAAGAACGCAACAATGGACCATTTAAAAAAAAAAAAAAGGAAAAAACAAACAAAAATACAAATAAATAAATAAATAAATGAAATAAATTTGAAAAAGTAAAAATAACATTAAAAAATAGTCAAAACAAAACAAAAAAATATTTACATAAAATAATTATTAGAAAAAAGTAAAATAAAAACAAAACAAAATAGAATCAAACAAAAGAAGATTTTCAATGCTTTTCTGTTTTTTTTGACAACTGAAAACAGGTGTGCTGATTAATATTTTTGTGATTTTTCTTTTTTACTAATATAAAATTATATAATATTGTATTGTACTACATAATTCAAAGTCATTTATAGTTTTTGTTAACAATCATGCTAAAAGATGTAGCTTGACACAAAATGGCAGCAATTAAACACATGCCATTTGCAAACATGCTTTACATTTAAAATAGTATGTACTTGTGTATACCTCATTACTAGGGCCACACGGATTGCACGTGTGCAGAATTTCGCAGATTTTTAGCCCATCGTTGATTCTGTTTATTTACTTGTATAAATGTTTGTATATTTATTCAGTTTTCAATTGAATTTTAGTAATAATATTGACTAATATGAAAATATTCATATGATTTATTTACAATACAGTTTGTAAAGAACAATTTTCTGTCTTTTAGTAAAGATTTAATATGAAAGACTTGCTTTGTTTACCAAACAAAGTGGATCTAATTGGATTCGCAATGTAAACATTAAATAAAAGTTAAAAAGGTATTACTTTTTATTTCATATATTAAGGTTTTAGTTACGATACTCCGAAAATCATAACGCATAAATCCGCAGATTTTTAACAAAATACTCCGCAGAAATAGCAAAAAATGTCCACAGATTCTGTCTGGCCCTACTCATTACTAATACAATCCATACAAGCTACGATGATCAAGATTCTTGGCCACTGACACTTTATAACGGACAGGGATGCTTTGCCTGGCATTGCTTATCACTTTATCAAATTATATGCATTTAGGACAGCAGCATCATATTTTAATATTATCCAGTACCTGTGTATGGCTCTGGAAGCCTCTCTGTGAACTCCACTGAAGTTGCCCTGCAGGGCCAGCAGGGTACAGGTGAGCAGACAGCGCTCCTCCACAGCACCTCCTGCAGGCTCTCCTAGCTTCAGCAGCTCAGTGAGTGTAGCACTGGCCAGAGTGACGTCTCCGTGAACCAAACCCAGAGCACACAAACACTGCAGGCTCTCCTGGACCGGCTCTTTCAGCATGGAGCTACACACATAAGCATGAACAAGAGGAGAAAGGATTTGTTTTTGAGCACTGAAGCAGAGAACGTATTGTTTTGATACGGCCAGTAGAGTGGGTGGTTTACCACTTGAAGAGCAGTGTTTTGGCATGATCCATGCTGCCCAGCTTGTGTTGAATCAGGGCCAATGCTGTGAGTATATAGGCCTTTTCCTTCTCAGTTGACGCAACCGCAAGGGCTTTCTCATAGGCTGGAAATGAGCACAAAAATATAGGTTTACATATTTGACATAATTTGAGGAATGTAATGCTATTGAACGATTTATCATGACTAATTGTACAAAACAGAAGTGCGTGCATATATATATATATATATATATATATATATATATTTAAAAAACTTTTTTTTCTCTTTTCGTTTAGTAACAAAATA